>KZ308707.1:435514-453442 GCA_000376725.2 Ladona fulva | reverse complement strand
TTTTTTAATGACTATGAAAATATTTAAATTATTAATGTATAATTATACAGCACTACTAATATTCTTGTTGAGTTACTGATGGGTGTAAACTGCCAAGAGGGTGACTAAGAGAATAAGATGGACAATAAGAAATTGTTTGGCATTCTTTTGTTTACATCTCAAATGTAATGATGTGAGTTCTTCTCACTCTGTAATTATCATTTAGCATTTTTTCATAAATTAATTGTAATGTGTAGACTTTTTGTCAAAAGTATTCATCTGTGAATAACTAATTTTGTAATATCCTGTCTTGTAAGATAGTGGATACCTGTTAAGAATTAGATAATTGAAAGATTATTTTAGTTTTTGAAAAAGTATATGTTATTTTCCCTTTTCCTGTGTGTTATAAATTAATACTATGAAGACCCAGTTTTGTTACTTTCCTGAAAGGTTGAGGAATATAAATATTATTTTTATAGTTTAGTCAACCATGATTACTGATTTCCACGTAAATCATTTGACCCGATTTCAATTATTTGACTACTTGCCTCCATAAACCACTCTATAACCACTTTCTGTACTACTACCTCACCAATATGTAGTTTTGCAAATTAAAAATTTCATCACTTAAAATTCTAATTTCAAATTCTTGGATGTTTTGTGTATTCTTTTGCAAAATTGAGGTTGGTTATGCCCATCTTTGTAATTTTGAAATGTATCAAGCTATGGCATTCACAGTCTTTCATATTGCCTTTGAAATTTCTTACTGATTATTATTAGCAACAATTAGTATTTTACAATCATCATTGTTCACATTTGGTAATAATTGCTTATTCTTCATTTACAGATGTCAGCAGACAAAGTTGCCATGACAGCCACATAGATACAATAATGGAAAGAGCTCAGCAAATGGATGGTGGAGGATGTTGTATGAATTTTATGATGTTTCCTCACAGAAACCAGTAGAGTTATAATTACAAAGAAGTCTTATATTGCCCTTTAAATTAACAATATTGATGGATTTACTGGATAATATTAATTTTTCTCTGTAGCCAAAAAATGTTGAGGGAATATTTTTAGTGTAAATCTAAACCAACCTATCTTTAAATAATAGATGATTAATTATATTAGTGTAAATGCTAATAAAATCCCCAATAAATTTTCTATGGCCATTAGCTTATATGGATCCTGCAAGATTAATAATATGTAGTTAGGGGAAAAATAAAATATTTACAGCATTTTCTCACAGTGTGAGGCAGCATAGAGGCATTATGTTGCGACTGTTGAATAAAATTTGAATAATTCATAGTCGTGTAGAATGAAATTTCAAGATTCAGTTTATGTACAAATTAAAAGTTACAATGTATTATGCATGAATTGTAAAATATGATGTTTGTGTGTATGTGTTTATAATTGTAAAAATGTGTATGTGTATCAAGCTATAACAGATAGTGTAAAAAGAAGAAACTGTGGAGTAGCTTAAGGTAGCTGTGCCTTGAAATAGAGATAGACATGTACTCTGAGATTATGAGAAGGGTACTCTTGAAGAGGAAAGAGAAAGGAGGCCCCTAAGAAAAGATGGAATCTTGGGGCTAGGAAAGGGAGGGTCTCATGCATTAGATATAAGGTGGGCCCTAAAGGACAATGGTAGGGAGAGCCCTCAGGGACTTAGATAGGGAGGAGCATTGAGACAGGGTAAGGTAATATGACAGGGGGTAGAAAGGGTTATTTGGGACTGTAGATGGGATAGGAGTAAGAATGGTTCCTTGGGTACTATGAAAAGAATGAACCTGGGGAAAGGGAGGACCCTGGGAAATGGGTGAGCCATGGGGAGAGGGGGCATCAAGGAATGGGGAACTCTGGGATTTGGACCCCTGGGGAGAGTGGGGACCCCAGGAGAAAGTGTGCGTTGTGGGAAAAGGAGAACCGCTGCTGAATGGGGGACCCCAGGTTATTGGGTATCAGAGGAAAGGATAACAATCCTTGGGAAGGGATGAAACAATAGAAAAAATGGTTATAGATTTGATGGCTAAATGCTTGTTATAATATTATGATTGGTAAGTCTGAGAGAGTAAAGTATGCAAAACTTTATCAAAATAAACAAAAATAATGCTAGGAGTACCTCTGGGGAGTGTAATGGGTCCTTGTCTCTATACAAACAAGTCACTAAAGTAGATATGCCATGAGTATACAGATGGTTTAGTTCACCAAAAAGCACACCATTCCTTAAAGTCTCTGCATCTCTTTTCTTCCCCTGATATCATGGTAATGGGACACTTCCCCCTTCAATGGCACAAGCTCTGATTGGCCCACAGTGCCAAAGAACATATTATAAAGGATGTTGCTAAACTTTCCACTGCATAGAATAGATTAAATGTAGAACAAGATTGACTTTTAATTCAAATGTTTATCAAAGGTAAATAAATCAAGATCAAATCTAAGAAATATGGCTTATGCTGTAAGACTATATATAACATTTCTGCTAAAAGTTTGGTTTTACCATGACTCACGGTCGATGTTCCACAAAGGTGCAAAGATGACTGAGTCATGAATTTGAATGAGTTTACAATGTTTTGATTTGATTTACCTCAACTCAGATTAAGCAGGGGATAGATATGGACTCATTTTAAAGGCAAAGAGTTGCTCTTTCAACGATATAATAACATTATATTGGCAGATCATCAATGGGACAGCAGTTATTCTCCCTGCATCAGTTACATAAGCCGTCCTCTTTAACTTGTTAGCAGCCTCAAAAATAGTATCCTAAACAATGTTTCCATTTAAGCTAATTAATGGCTATCATTTAAACATAAAAGTAACATGCATTTGATTAATTTGACTGTTCATAATTCGGCAAAGTAAATACTAACAACAACCTAATAACCCATGTATGCACTGCACAGAATACTAACACTGGAAAACGATTTCCATTGATACTCTCTCTCTACAGGTCTCTTGGACCAAAGTGAGGAAGAATGAGGTCATATTAAAGGAAAATTTTGGCAACATCCTTAAACCAGGATCATTAATAACACAGATGTATAAATTTTTTTAATGACTATGAAACTATTTTTTGTTATCACATAAGCAGCTTCCTTTGCCAAACTGGAGAAATGCTGCAATATATCTGGCATGTATCAAAACTTGCAGAGTAAAGAAATGATATGTCATATACAGGTAACATAAATGACAGTCATCAAAAAATTTGGTGAAAATTGGTAGGAGATTCTGAAGTACTCACAGTGAAGTGCAGATGGTGCTCCCATGATTGTCAAGAAGAAGAATATGATTATTATAATTCAGCAAATATCATCACTAATATACGGTCAAGTTCTTGTTAAGGCAAATCAGGGGAATATAAAAATTTCCTGCAACTTCTGTGACTGTACACAACAATGGCCAATTTCTGCTACTGAACTTTCTATTACAACACTAATTTACACAGAAATATTAATCAAACTTCGATGTCTTATAAAAATAATATATTTAACTTCTTGAAAGAGCTATTCTTTAGTCATTTATTGTAGCTTAAAATGACAACTCTCAATAAAATAACAAAACAACCATAGCTAAACAAACAAGAAAGAAGATATATTGCAGCTCATGATGATTCTCAAATGTGCTTTCAAAGTTATCCTTTTATGTTTTTTCCAAAATGTTTAATAAAAAGTAGTGGTCACTCAATTAGCAATAATTTATAAAATATATCAATGCCCCCTATATAACATTGTCACACATTCATAAAAGACGATTCCTTGAAATTNATAGTTATGCATAATATTCTCATATTTAAATTCTTAATTTATAATACCACCCTGGACTATGGTGTCCCAAAAGTACTCTCTATTGATTCCTTCCCTGGAATGGTTAGCGATCGATTCAAACTCGTGGAGGTTGATTAAGGGTTCATGGAAAAATTAAGAATCAATTAAACGTATTAGGTAGCATTATTGCAGGTAATAAGCAGCAGTTAATAATAAACATGTACGCAATCGGTAAATCACAGAATAAACTACAACAATCAAAACGAATTTCTCCCGTTTTCATTGCATAACAAGAACGTAATCGTCTTCATTGTCAAGATTGTGGCTGAAAAGTTTCTTGTTTCATGTTTCAACATAAGCACAGGGATTGATAAAAATTCTTATTCAAGAAATTCTTGAAGAAGAAGGCGAAAAAAAATTGAATACACCTGCTCTAGAGCTATCCGTTATTATTCTTTTTTTAATTTTGAAATATTTATTTGACGATAATTAACGCCTAAGCATTGATAGACGTCGCGTTAAATATCAAATACACTATTTTCTTTCCGTTGAGCGACTTGGTAAACTCACTACGTGGAGATATAACATATTCTGGTTAATTCTGGTATTCACTACGTTGAATAAGGCTCAGGTTGAAGATAATGATAAAACATTGATAGGGAGCGAGTATGTCCATACATTGTCATTTTTCAGCAAAGAAAAGGCACTGCTCAATAAAACTCCAGATTGTACGATCTCAGAATGATGTTTAGAATGCTGCGAGTCCATCGCGATACATATGATGATCAGATGTAGCGAAAAGATTCATGAAAATGGATGCAAGAAGTAGTCATTTCCAAACTTCGGTGTTTCCGCTAACGGATCGCGACAATAACCGACAGTTAATTAATAATAAGTCTGCATTAAGAGCACGTACTGCCGATCATCAAAAGGCAGCTGCAGGTTATAGAGATGTACATATACAAGAAAAGCAGATAGCCTAGGAAGGATATTCTATAAACTGTAAAATTTATACCTATACGTACATATTAATTCGCAGTCGAAAGCGGATATTTGTACTTTTTCCAAACTTCGTTTTACTATTGCATGACTTGCCTACACGTGTTGCAGCTCCTCCTCCGAAAATTCTCACATGCTTAATTTGAAGTTGATTGTTTCGCAGTGTAAGGTTATTTCGATATTGGAAAGTTAAACTTTTATTCAAAAGTTTTAGTTGTGTTTTTACGTCATTTAAATTATTGGGATAATAGACACCATACTAGGTTTTTCTTTATTCATTTCGTTCGCCAGTGCTCTATTAGCATACTTCTCCGAAAAAAAATTTTTGCCATCCTAATTCTTCCAAAATCCGTTCGTTCATTAAAAATTTTCAACGAATTTCTTGAGTTTCCTGTGTCCTTCACAAATCACACAGCATCCTTCAAGTTTGACCTATAGAGTAATCTGTACGATGCTTGTTCATAAGTTTTGGAGTCTGCCGGAAAGCTTCCAAGAAGCGCATGTGGTGTTTTCCATTCCCACTTCACAAAAATCGGATTTTTACAACCAACTCCTAGAATCCTAGTGAAGTTCACCTCTAATTTTCAAAAAGGAGATAACTTAGAGCATTATACATTATACTTTATTATATTTACTATTAATCATTGTGTACAATAACCGAAAATTAAATCCATTAGGTAGGAAGTGATGAAGGAGCCGTACGTTCTTAAGATAAAACAAGCAGTTGCTTACTTAAATTTCTCTCCCAGGCTGCATTATCTAAAGCAATAACAATCTGATAGGATCAAAAATGGGAACTAGAATGTATAGTACTGGTTAATCAGCATTTTACCGGCATGAATATTGCTGCAATATAATTCCATACTCCACTTGATAAAAAAAGATAACTATAATTGTGTCTAAATAGAACTAGTTATTAAGTTTTATCCATTTATAACAAAGGATACAAATACGCTACTACAAATAAATAGGATAAAATTGCGCATGAGGGTTTAGTTAAAATTACGTAACGCTTGAAGAATAAAATAAGTATTTATAACAATTTTGATTATGAAATGTGATTGGATTTTTCAGTTGGAGCGGAAAAATTAGCTCCCTCTTACTTTCAATTACCCGTAATTCATGAAATTGTTCTGTTACTCGACTAAAAAAATCGGTGGCCCTTCGTGGTGTTTGATTATCATTGGAGGCTGTCTGAATCATAGTGCGTCTTCACTATTTGTCGACTAATCAGTTTATATTTTTATCAATGTACGGGATTATTAGATTAACACTGAAAAACTATCAGTGATAATGGATGTGGATCTCTGCTTAATTAGCTGTTCAGTCTTTGATGAAGGTGTCCGCCTATGGATGCAGCTATCCTTCCTCATAGGAACTTAACCATTGTCTACTCTGAATGATATTCCTCACATAAATTTAAACTTTCAATTGATTCCAGCAGGTACTAAAGGTGAGAATACTCTGCGGAGAGTATGCGCTCGCAAGGGGTAGAGGTGTTTGCGTTTTGTACGCTGATTTTGCAGGGCTCCAAGTTGGCACGTAAAGTTGTTGCTGCTAGAAACAGATGCACTTTACAGACGGTGATTCAAGGATTGATAAATTGCTGCTTACGTATGCTCCCCTGTTGCTCCAAGCTGAGCCATAAGACATTCGTGGCTGTTCGCAACTATTCGTGATATCCTATTGATTTTCTATGGTATATCCATTTTGTCATCTGCTTATATACAAATATGTATCACTTTGTCAGTACTGTACAATAATTCAGTAAAGCAATAGAAAAATTATAAAAATAGCATTTCAAACAAAAATTCCTAAAATTAAGTTCTTTGAAAATTTTAAGTAATTATGTTCAATAGAATTATTACTTAAGAAGCATTAAGGAAATTGAAAACACTGCATAAGACATGAAAACGCCTTACAGTATAGTCAATTTGACAAGGATAAAAAGCATGGAAAATTAAGAGTATTATACTCTTTATCATGTATAGTTAGACATGGACAATTTTGTACAAACAGACCAGAAAATATTTCAGCACTAGTATTGAGAAATGTTGCTCAGTGAAGCATGGAGAGACCGCCGATCTCGTGTTGATCTGTGCTGGAGTAGATTTGATGAGGAGTAAGAGATATTCGACCATATTTTTTGATGATGGCTGTAAGAGTCGAAATTGAAAAAAAGTGTGTGAAAAGTACGAACGGCGGCGGCATCATTTATTCTGTGAAATTAGATTCCGGATAAAACGAAATCTGATGCCTTTTAAAAGTTATTTTGAATATTAATTTTTCATCAAATCCCATACCTAAAGATTTATCAGATGCATTGTTAAGGATGAACCTCGGATATGATTATTTTAAATAGGGTTAGGGAAAATATTGCTCCTTGTGACAGTGCAACTTTGATGGGTAGCACATGAGACTTTTCGCCATTGACTTGAGCGATGAAGGAATTTTTAAGGAATGAGAATGATGGTTATTTAAGCGACTTCGTATTTTCATCATGAAGTCCATACTTCGTCGGAAGCTATATTCACGTCGAGGAAAACGGCTATCGTTGATTTTTGTTACGATTGAATCCTTTCGTTATTAAATCTGTGAGACGGAAAACTTGGTGAGTGGTAAACAGGTTTTAGGTAGGGATGTTACGGAGGTGATTTTATCGGAGGCGGAGTCGGATTCGGAGGTTTCATTCCGACCTCCGTCGGAGTCGGAGGTATATCGGAGACGGAGGTGACATAATTACATTAGGAAACAATAAAATTTGCTTAAAACAACCTTTATTTGCAAAATGAGAAAAAGAAAATTTTGAATTGTTACAAAAGTTAATGAAACTGAAAAAAANAAACTTTTATTCAAAAGTTTTAGTTGTGTTTTTACGTCATTTAAATTATTGGGATAATAGACACCATACTAGGTTTTTCTTTATTCATTTCGTTCGCCAGTGCTCTATTAGCATACTTCTCCGAAAAAAAATTTTTGCCATCCTAATTCTTCCAAAATCCGTTCGTTCATTAAAAATTTTCAACGAATTTCTTGAGTTTCCTGTGTCCTTCACAAATCACACAGCATCCTTCAAGTTTGACCTATAGAGTAATCTGTACGATGCTTGTTCATAAGTTTTGGAGTCTGCCGGAAAGCTTCCAAGAAGCGCATGTGGTGTTTTCCATTCCCACTTCACAAAAATCGGATTTTTACAACCAACTCCTAGAATCCTAGTGAAGTTCACCTCTAATTTTCAAAAAGGAGATAACTTAGAGCATTATACATTATACTTTATTATATTTACTATTAATCATTGTGTACAATAACCGAAAATTAAATCCATTAGGTAGGAAGTGATGAAGGAGCCGTACGTTCTTAAGATAAAACAAGCAGTTGCTTACTTAAATTTCTCTCCCAGGCTGCATTATCTAAAGCAATAACAATCTGATAGGATCAAAAATGGGAACTAGAATGTATAGTACTGGTTAATCAGCATTTTACCGGCATGAATATTGCTGCAATATAATTCCATACTCCACTTGATAAAAAAAGATAACTATAATTGTGTCTAAATAGAACTAGTTATTAAGTTTTATCCATTTATAACAAAGGATACAAATACGCTACTACAAATAAATAGGATAAAATTGCGCATGAGGGTTTAGTTAAAATTACGTAACGCTTGAAGAATAAAATAAGTATTTATAACAATTTTGATTATGAAATGTGATTGGATTTTTCAGTTGGAGCGGAAAAATTAGCTCCCTCTTACTTTCAATTACCCGTAATTCATGAAATTGTTCTGTTACTCGACTAAAAAAATCGGTGGCCCTTCGTGGTGTTTGATTATCATTGGAGGCTGTCTGAATCATAGTGCGTCTTCACTATTTGTCGACTAATCAGTTTATATTTTTATCAATGTACGGGATTATTAGATTAACACTGAAAAACTATCAGTGATAATGGATGTGGATCTCTGCTTAATTAGCTGTTCAGTCTTTGATGAAGGTGTCCGCCTATGGATGCAGCTATCCTTCCTCATAGGAACTTAACCATTGTCTACTCTGAATGATATTCCTCACATAAATTTAAACTTTCAATTGATTCCAGCAGGTACTAAAGGTGAGAATACTCTGCGGAGAGTATGCGCTCGCAAGGGGTAGAGGTGTTTGCGTTTTGTACGCTGATTTTGCAGGGCTCCAAGTTGGCACGTAAAGTTGTTGCTGCTAGAAACAGATGCACTTTACAGACGGTGATTCAAGGATTGATAAATTGCTGCTTACGTATGCTCCCCTGTTGCTCCAAGCTGAGCCATAAGACATTCGTGGCTGTTCGCAACTATTCGTGATATCCTATTGATTTTCTATGGTATATCCATTTTGTCATCTGCTTATATACAAATATGTATCACTTTGTCAGTACTGTACAATAATTCAGTAAAGCAATAGAAAAATTATAAAAATAGCATTTCAAACAAAAATTCCTAAAATTAAGTTCTTTGAAAATTTTAAGTAATTATGTTCAATAGAATTATTACTTAAGAAGCATTAAGGAAATTGAAAACACTGCATAAGACATGAAAACGCCTTACAGTATAGTCAATTTGACAAGGATAAAAAGCATGGAAAATTAAGAGTATTATACTCTTTATCATGTATAGTTAGACATGGACAATTTTGTACCAACAGACCAGAAAATATTTCAGCACTAGTATTGAGAAATGTTGCTCAGTGAAGCATGGAGAGACCGCTGATCTCGTGTTGATCTGTGCTGGAGTAGATTTGATGAGGAGTAAGAGATATTCGACAATATTTTTTGATGATGGCTGTAAGATTCTAAATTGAAAATAAGTGTGTGAAAATTACGAACGGCGGCGGCCTCATTTATTCTGTTAAATTAGATTCCGGATAAAGCGAAATCTGATCTCGTTGCCTTTTAAAAGTTATTTTGAATATTAATTTTTCATCAAATCCCACACCTAAAGATTTATCAGATGAATTGTTAAGGATGTAACTCGGATGTGATTATTTTAAATAGGGTTAGGGAAAATATTGCTCCTTGTGACAGTGCTGCTTTGATGGGTGGCACATGAGACTTTTCGCCATTGACAAGAGCGACGAAGGAATTTTTAAGGAATGCGAATATTATTAGACAAGATGGTTATTTAAGCGACTTCGTATTTTCATCATGAAGTCCATACTTCGTCGGAAGCTCTATTCACATCGAGGAAAACGGCTATCGTTGATTTTTGTTACGATTGAATCCTTTCGTTATTAAATCTGTGAGACGGAAAACTTGGTGAGTGGTAGACAGGTTTTAGGTATATTAGACGGCTAAATATGACCTTTTCCAGAAGTTTTCCCACATTGGGCAAAAGATTGATGTGACGATAGTTGTGATGGAAGGATGAGTATTTCTACCAGTTATTTATAACTTTTAAATATTTGAAGCCTTTTCTGCTATTTATTACGCAAAGTTCCTCAAATATCTACTGATAATCAGTGTACCAAGTTTCTTTTTTTTCTACAATCTATTAAGGAGTTTCCTTTTCGATATGTCCTGTGAAACTACCAATCAAACATTCCTCCATCAATGGAGCAAAGGGTATTCCCATCAGCACTTAGTTTTCTTCCCAACTGTAGAATAAGTTTTTTTTGTGTACATTTTTGAAAATGGATGATAGAAAGGACTTTTAAATTACAATTTTGTTTAATAAAGTCGGTTGTATTCCATAGTATTACCTTAGCGGTAATAAGATATTGTTCCTGTTAGAATTCTATGTAACGTTTTACCGAGGTCTCAACTACCTATTTACAGTTGCCTTAAGTTTAAACTAAATTAATTGTAGAAGTTTAAGATGTTCTGCTTCTTAAATTTGCAGGAAATTGAAAAATATTTTGGGGTAAAAATATTTAATCAAAATAAAACTAACGTACTACGTAACGTGTAAGAGAGAAGAGGAGGGAAATCAACTATTAAACTTCATGCCGCAGAACTAAAAGCTATAACTGGTATGATAACGGGAATTAGATTATGTTTAGCTAAATATTTCCGTACATGTTTAGTAGCATTGTAAACTGAGGTGCGACTCGTAACTAAAACTTCCACCACTGAGATTGATTATATATTTAGAATTTCAACCAAGACTAATTAAGTGGTATTATAATCTTTCGATATAAAATAGAAATAGTTTATTGTAATGCTCTGGGTACAAATTACCCCTAAGAGCAATAACAAAAATACAGTGTGGTGCATGTACACAGTTCCAAGAGATCTTACATAACACAAAAAAGGAAGTGCATTTACCAAAGTATTACTGTGATAACATAGCAAACTGCATAAATTGAAGAAAATACATTCACATTGCAATATAAAAAATAAAGACAATTAAATAAAATACAGTATAATTATAACATGAGCATGTAATAACAGATTTTATATACAGATACATTGTCGAATAGTATAGATTAAGGTTGTAATAGCAGGTAATTATAAACCTTTTTTATTGAAATTATTAAGATTTTTAATAGCATTTATGAAATAACTTTTTATTCATGATCAGTTTGAAGCTTTTCCTTCACTTTTGATATCGCTGAATTCATACATTGGTTTGGAAGTTCTCTTTGACGTACTCTTCCCGCCTCATTTTACGAATGCTGACACATGCTTTAGAAAAAATGATTCGCCGTCAACTTCATCACCACTGGTTACCACTGGGATCATCCCTGATATGATAAAGATCTCTTACATTGCAAAATAAAGTTACATTTCAGTGATGAAATTAATTTTACAAGGTCGAAGGCGAGACTGAACGTTTTGAGGTTGTGTCTTACAATAGTGTATAGTGTACACAGAATACAAAATGTAAGTAATATCTTACAAAAAAAATCCATAATTTGCCTAAAATAATACCGACTAGCTACCATTATACACAATATACCTAAGCATTATGAACTAAAGAATATTATTAGGTAACTTTTTATACTGGTTCGTCAGCCTTTATTTTTTTTCACCCACTAAAAATGCTCATATTTTCACAATATTTGAACCACGTACACTGTAAACCTTGCGCATTTAGGATATATTTTTAGTTTACAATTTTCCTTGAAACTACGGTATTGGCACTGATTTTAAGAAGACTACTACCGTATTTTCACTCCGCCATGATGGATTTGCCTCTAGTTCTGTCATCTGCTCACCATACCTCAGGGATTGAGGAGTTGCGTCTCTTGCGTTCTCAGATACCTTTATTTAGAATATTGTTATAATAATAGGTAAATTACACCTTCATACGAGTTCGTGAATACGGACTAGCTCTCGGACCCTTAAGTCAGGTTTAACCTAAGCCGGGTTTTGTGCCNAGATAACCTTCGCCTATTTTATAGCTTTTTTGTAGCTACAATTTATTTCACTTTATTTTACCTTTTCACGTAATTTATCTCGTTAGATCCATCGTGAATAAATTAATTTGGTCTCTCTTGCCCTTTTTTCACATCTCACCAATATAAATTTAAATTCAACTTGGTCGATTTCCATTATAATTGAGAATTTCATTTACTTTGCATCAATTGCATGTCTATCGAAGATTTTTCAAGAAAGCATTCTACACAAAAGACAAAGCCGGTCTGTAAATACTTCAACAGAATTCTTTTGCTGAAAATTTGGTAATTTTTTAAAGTGAAAATTCTCTCGATTTTTTATTATTAACTCTAATTTGCATTATTTAAAGCAATATAAAAATTATGCTTAACAGAATGACAATGCTATCGCTCCTGCAGTATCATAGTGACATTAGTAACTTACAAAACGGTTTTGCTCGGAAGAAAGCGAAATAAACCGAAGGAATATGTGGTAGCAATTGTTGTAATGGATTGGTGAATAATTAAATGTATTTGCTATTAATTTCCAATGCTCACATAAAACCTCTAGATATGCAATATTTATATGATTTTGATTCTCCTGTTACATATGATTGAAACACTTCCTTAGAGAGGAGTGGCCAAGGATAAGGATTTCTGTGGTTCAAACCACCCAATAAGGCAGAGCTAAAGTAGAATTAAATCAGACAAGAGGATGAGTTTCTCAATAAAAGGTTGAACATTTTGGTAAGGAAGAGCATTGAAAAACTAGCAGTAACGTAACTATCATCAAAGACTTTGAAGTTACCATTTTTATGGATGAGTTAACGGCGTTAATAACTGCGCAGTTAGTACAAGATTCAAAAACTTAAAATTTAACCTCTCCTGTATTGAATCATGAAGCGAAATTAGTATTGCTCTTTACTTACTATGCTATCTACCAAGAACCAGCTCTGATCATACTTACATATATTTTTTGAGGCCAAAGGCTATATTTTATTTCTCTGAGTTAGCCGAAAAGAAAGATTTACTGGGCATATTGCATGAATTTAACATTTCTCATCTGCTAATTTTACTCATTTACTACAAAGTTATTTGATTATGTCCTTGTGTAAATTTTGAACCAGTGGCTCAAATCTCATGTGCGTTGACAACAATTTCATTCAGCATCGAAGGCTTTCCAAGGGCGGACACTGCTCTTCACAAAACCTGGATTAGGCAGATAATATCAAAACCTCGTCGTGCCAAATAATAGTTTTATTCATGTTGTTACACTCAATCTTTGTTAATATCTCAATGGCCAGGGTATTAAACTAAAATAAATAGATTAAAATACGTGCAACAATACAACTGGAATGTATCTTAGAAAGAAACTGCTGCAGAATTTTCCCAAAGATTATTGAACGACTTTTACACCATGCATATTTCTACGAATAATTTATGGAAATTCATATTTCAGTCTTATCAAATCCAATATAATTTTGAACGGTTTAAAATTAATGCATTAATGACAATATTTGTCTATGGGATTCTCTACTCGCTGATACTCATCTTCCATCATACGTTAATCTCTTAGTACTGAGGCATCTTTCAGCAAAAGTTACACTAAAGTAATATGTATGAAGTATATTTCAACCTTGGAAGACATTGTGAAATCTGTAATCGTAGTGGTATCAGTAATTGGTATTCCGGTAGCAGAGAGAAATATTGGGTAACCACGCAATGACGTTACGTTATAACTCGAATTAACAAAGCTTACCATAATTGTTACCATGGTTATTTGACATTTGGAAGAGTATTCAGGGAATTAATTATTTAAATTTGAAGGCTCCAGGATAGCCATGTGGGCAACGCGTTCGACTTCGGTGAAAGCGCTCTGGATTCGATTCCCGGTGGGGGCCTATGCGCGAAGTTACGGTGTGAAATAATTTGTATAATGCATTATTCAACCTTGGAAGAAATACTGGAACTGTGTTTTGACATCGTCTTCAGAACTGCCTCCATCTCCTTCACACCAGGCCCTGGAGACGAAACGCTTTTTGGGGTCGGATTCTATCAGATATTTCGTAATAACATATCAGAGAAAAAATGGATAACTACGCCATTAAGTTAACTTATAACTCTAATAACTAAACTACCAATGCAACGGTTATTAAGTATTAGGAGTGATATTCAGGGAATTAATTGCATTCATTTGAATGGTGGTGCTATTTTTACCTGACGACGTAAATATGTAGTATTTTTGTTCTTTTAAATTCGGACTTCCCTAAACCGAACTAATCGAACAATCAAATCAAATCATGGAAAGTCAATTCTTATTCTATACATGATTAAATGGATATTTAAATTTAGGCATTTCAAAAATGAAGGATATATATCAGTAAAGATACTGTAAATAGTATCTACGTAAAAAGTAAACAACGTTAGTTTCTCATTTAATCTCAATATTTTCTCTTAAACTCTTGTACTCAATATTAGATAAAATAATTCCCACGAAAATTCGTAATTATTTGAGAATTATAGTGATCGCAGTTGTAGTTTCCAACCACCCCTTCCCCCCATTTCTCCTACAGCGCCACCCCTATCCGCGTTGTCTGAGCATAAAAAGGTTTGCAGGCCGTTGTCTCGTCCTCTCTTCTCCTGACTGCTGAAGTGCACGTTTCAACCCTCCTCGGAGACTCCACGCTGCTCTACGAAGGACATCGCCTGGCGTTGAAGACCTAATCGCAGGAAGTTGGTCGCCTAAATTCGTGAGTCTTGTTAAATACGTTAATTTTGAAAGCTTCGCCTGCTTCTCGTTAATTTAGGTCGTTGTGTGCTTCATCAGTTCCCAATATCTTCGCGGGATATATTTAATGTGAATGAGTTAAATGCGTGGTGTTTATAGCAATGAAACTATAATTTCGTTTAGGTGCGTAATCTCATCGCAAGGATTTTTTATTTAAGCTATAAAATACCGTCGTCGTGAGTTTGTTACCGGAACGTTGCAGTTTTTGAATGTCTTTTCAATAGAAAACTTAAATCGTATGATTGCCGAGTTTCTAACTTGTCAGTTTTAGATTTGATGCATTTCTTTACGACAGGCCTTTGAGAATGAGCTATTCTGTTTACCTGCTTATTCCTTAGGATTAGAAATTTTAGATTTCGCATATTTCAGAAGTCGAAAATGTACGAAGTTCTGATTTCAGTATTAACCACCGCGTGGTTTCGGTGTCAACAGGTGCAATTTTGTTCAAGTGCATGATGTTATCGGAGGAATTTTAATTAAGCAATACCATCTCGAAATCTAATGAGTCGGTTGTCCGAAATTAGCACTTTTATCTTAAAGATCTTTTTAAAATCCAGCCAGATTTATTGAATCGTTTAATTCTGATTGCTACGTTCCTCGCTCATTCGGTTGAATGGTCCTCAACTTTAAATCGGATGTAATTATTCCGTACGGCATGCCTTCGAAAAGGTGCAGTTATGTTTAATGGTACGTGCATTTGACCAACGGATACTTAAAATATTTGGATCTCGTGTTTTCCCTAAACCGGAAAGTTATTACATTCGGATCTCAAATTAAAATAATTAATTTTCTCTGGTATTTTCTAGTTTGATACAATTGACAACCGGGTCTGACTTCAGCGTCAGCAGTATATTTCAACTAGTACTAGCGGCATTTTTTTAGATGTTTATTCTGAATTAAATGTAAAGCTCTGATTCGAGCATTGGGCTTTTCGGGATAGTTGACCATTTGACTCAAACTACGGTGAAACAGCTCTTTTTTTCCTGGTCATAAATTCTCTCCCTTTCAATGCAGTACGTCATGAGTATTGGTTGCGTGAGTCTACACTGAAAGTGTATTAAGCATAAGTCAACCGACTCTGCTTCGCGGATTGCGGTAACATCATTAGTCACAAGCATAGGATTGAATTAAATTTCCTCCATTTTTCCACTTGTTTCGGCTTACTTAGCGGATGAGAAAGACTTCGCGGCGTTGCAGTGAAAATGTTTGAGTGGAAGTTATTTCCGTAATCGGAGCTGACTTGAAACATGCGCATACGTAAGGGTGGGTCGCTCCTAGGAATATTCTGATTGGTGCATTTCAGTTGGCAGGTTGGCAGTTCATCGACGCGATGACTGTTACGCATCCTTAAGATCGTGTAACTTGCATATGGGTTGCGGTGTCTAAAATAGACATTTCACTCAGTAGAAATGCGGAAAATGAATCCTCGGACCAATTTTTGAAACTTTATCTAGGTGAATTTTCCAAATTTTCAGCGAAAAATTTCTCAATTCGATATTCCAAAGCCGGAGCCAACGTTAAATGTTACGCTTTACTGCGGTTTCCTCGGGTGCGTTTTCTGAAACATCTGGTGATGGTTTCGTTTTACGTAGTTAATCTGTAGAGAAATCTCTAAATCTCGTTACTGGTTACGGTAACTTTGTAATTGCAAATTTTGTCATTGCTTGGGTAACTGACAATGAGCAGAATCGCACGGGAATTTGTCGATGACACTTTTAATGTTATAGAATGTTACTGTTAATTACCTGACGTTAAATTTTAGAAGTCGAAAGTCTCAGAACTAGGACTCGAATGTCCGAGAAGGCTCTTGTGGTAGAAAATTGTATATTACGTAGTATAACATCCTTGGTGAAATCGAATTATTTGTTCTTAATCGTTTTAAACTCACGAATGGCAAATTTAATGTATTCAATGTAAGCTTCGGTGAAAAGCTGAATTTCTTATCAAGCTGTCATTGCTGAAACTTTTTGTACTAATTTTAACAACGAAATGGTTAAAATATTTCGAGACCGGTTAATAGCTTGAAACTGTCGTTATAAAATTATCTTTGGGTTAATTTATAACTTACCTCGCAACAGTTGCATTGTTCAGCAAGCCTTTCATTTAAATCCAATTGTAAAAATTTTAACAACGAAATGGTTAAAATATTTCGAGAAAGGTTAATAGCTTGAAACTGTCGTTATAAAATTCTTGGGGTTAATTTATAACTTACCTCGCAACAGTTGCGTTGTTCAGCAAGCCTTTATGTAAATACTCTTGATTTCTTATTTATGGAGGAATTGCACACAGAAATTTTCAAGACCTGTGAAACTTATTTTGTGATGTTAAGAACTAATTTTTGAGAAGTCTCTACTTACCTTGCTGTTTTTGCAGAGTTCAGCAAGCCTTTTGTTGAAATTGTTGATAAACATCTCTAATGCAAAGTAAAAAATGCAATGTTCATGACTATGCTAAATACTATGTTCTGTGGAATCTCCAAAGTGTAACGTTCACAAACTTCTACTGCAGGTTTAATTCATCAATGGAGGAATTGCAGCAAAGAAGACACCAGGAGTATATTTTTGACGTGCTTTATTGAAAATATTTTGCTATGTACATTTTATTACAGAGATCAATAAAGAAATGTCAGAAATGACCTTTTCAAGTTTCATTGTGAATATGTCCAACTCCTCACCCGCCAAAAATTTTGGTACAGAAGGGGACGTCAAACCTGGGCCTATCTCGGAGCTCAAAAGAGCAATTGTTTTTCCTGCAGCTGTGGCAGCCATATTTGTTTTTCTGCACTTGTATTCTCAGTGATCTGGGTCTTTTCAATGGCTATGTCCAGAATAATTCTAAGTGAGAATTATTCTGAACATAGCCATTGAAAAGACAGATCACTGAGAATACAAGTACAGAAAACAAACATTGATCTGAAAAAATAAAATTATGAAACATGAGAAAACAGACTTGTAATTTTTTTAACCAACTGAATGACCTTGGGGACTTAGTATAATTTTTCGAGCTGAACTGGCATCAAAGGGTTAAAGCAAAATTTCTGGAAATTCTAGAATGTTCT
>KZ308707.1:416141-427587 GCA_000376725.2 Ladona fulva | reverse complement strand
CACCTATCTTATTCTATGCTAGTCCACCAATTCCTAAATGGAAATTTTAAATTTAAATAATAACAGAGGAAATCATTCACAATTAGATTTATAACTAAAATTATTGGGGAATAATGACCAGGTTTTGTCACATACTATGACTTATGGTTAAACTAACAATGATTTTATGTTAAGCATATATTTACAGTTTTCTGTTTCTTGCAATATAGAATTATCGGTCTAATCAGGAGCAATCATAATGGTGTTTTGAATCCCTCAGGATCTGTTTTTGCTAATGGAGGTCTCAGAAAGATTTGCACAGTGAGATTAATATGGCAATGTTCTAATTATTCCTGTAGTTTTAATCTTAGGTTACTCATTTATGCACAAGAATGACTGGAAGGGATTTTGTTTTAAAAGACCACACAGTGAGTAAGCAAAGGAATTATAAACTAAAATCTGTAGTCCAAGAGTTCATCAATGGAAATTCACGGATATAGTAATTGCACCACAGCATCATCTCACACACTGCTATTTACATCTTAAGAGATTGATAATTCCACAAATCTGAATAAAGGTAAGGTGAATATATGCCATAATTATGCTACCATTTTATTTTCTGTACATTTCCAACTATTATTAAGGTTGCTGTGAATGATTTCCTCTGTATTTCAAAACTGAAGACAAATTTTTAAAACAATTCAAAAAATGGATTCACTCCTTTCCCAAACAGAATAAAGAAATAAAAATCAATTTAAGTTTTAAGAAATGGAAATGATAACTCACAAAAGTAATGGATTACTTCTAAAAACCATTGTCCATCCTTGTAGATGCTGCCACGGTTGAGATGGAAAACCATTGCAGAAACTTCTGTTTCCTCTTTTCAGCACAACCAAAAAAGCACAGCTGAGATGTTAAACACCATCCACTCACTACGATTCAATAAGTGCCAGAATTCACTTGGTATTCACTGAATAATAGTTAAACTAAATCATTTCATAAACAAGGGAGATTTAACCCTAAGTAGACAGATAATCTTATCTTGCTGCCTAACTGCACCTCTTCATAATTTGTTTCTTCAAACACTACTAAAGTTTCTTCCCTATTCCAGCTGATGATCTCCATGGCAGCCTTGAGAAGTATTTTTCCATCAGCCATATGAGGATCACTGTAACAAAAAAATTCGACCTCTTAATGATTTATTTGGTGGTAGGTTACTCACATTTAACAATAAATTATGATTGGGAGCTCAAATCAAGATCAACTGTAATGGTTTTTCAATCCCTCTGGAAATAAAGTTACTAATGCTCATTTAAATAGGTAAATACACAGCAATAGTAACATGGCAATGCCCTTTTTATTTGGGTAATTTTAATCTTTGGTTACTTATATCATTTATGCACCAGAGTGACTGGAAGGGCATTTCATTTTTATAGACCAAATATTAAACGAATAAACAAAGTAATCATGAAAAATATCCAAGGTCCAAGAGGTCTTCAATGGAAATTTACAAATAAAATTCTTACTTATTACGTCATAGCANCAGAGGCAAAATTTGGGGAAAAAACCTCATATTATATTTGTGTAAATAAATGTAATTTGGAGAGATATTCATGTTTAGAGATGAAATTTTATTGAAAATGTTCCTAGTAATAAATCTTGAAATAATGGTTTAGTGGCCAAAAATTTAAATATGAGAATACAACATATATAGAATATCTTCTATTGATGTAACTATATGACTTACTTGTTAAAGATAAGTTCCCTGGAAGTTATGATGTTTTTCTTCTAAAGATCTCCAGATACTAGTTAAATCTTCATACTCAAAAATTAAGGTTCATTTTTACTTCAAAATTGTTGCTAAAATTAAGATGGTGAAAAAGTAATGAAACCCTTACTTTTTCTTTATTGCATGCAAGAAACTGACAGTCCTGTAAAATAACTGGAGAGTTCTAGAAATGCCATCTTGGTCTCAATCTTGATGAAGAGTGTTCAAATTCACATCTCCTCATAGTACAGGATGTCTCTCTTAGATTGCTAATTTAACAATGGTCATCATTTCATGATTATCATTACATAATAGACAGGATTGGAATCATCATTTACATTGACTATATACATTTGAAAAATGGAGCAATGTAGTGGTATTAAATATAAAAGTACACAAAAGACAATCTATTTCATTACTGAAATATGTTAATGGAAACAAGAAAAAAATTCATCACTCAATGCAATTAAATATAAAAATTTCACCGACTTCATTAGAAACAACTATTATTTAAGTTTTCCCGAAAGATGAGGCTATTCAACCATTACTGAAAGCAAAATCTACCCAAAAGATATCTAACTTAGATTCACGTAGTAATCGTAAGAACCAAATTAGCATCAGAAGGTTTTTGAGGATAAGTGATGAAAACTTAACTAATGTATTAAAACATGCCAACATTACACAGCTTGCATCGCTAGATCTAAGTTTGAAAAGGATGCATCTCTATTCCCTTTCCTCGCTTACTTTAGTTGAATTTGATGATAGTGTTATAATACATATTAGAACGAGATGGAAATGATGGCAATCATTTTATAACAAAAAGTTCTTTATCCAACAGCGAACTAAATCTGAAAGCTTTTAATGACCTTGAAACAATTAATAGTTTGCACGTGCAGTGAACTTGCATTATGAGTAATTTCTCATGGATACTTGTATTTCTACTTAAGATTAAAATATCACCATCATGTGAAGCTACTATTACGTGTCACAAGATTAGTATAGACTTCGAATACACCGAGAAAAATAACAAATTTCTTGCCTTCCTCGTCAGTCAACGTACTTAAAATGAGGTGTTTTAGCGGGTTCCAGGTGTCCGTGGGACAATCGAGTAACGATATTTTTAGCCTAGCGGGCTATACGAAACGACTCCTCGGCGATTCTGCGTAATTTTTAGCTCCGCCCTCTCATACGGAAACCCATAAGCAGGGCCGGCGTGATAACTATGGGGCCCTAAGGAAGATATTTGAGCCACAAATATATAAGCGCCCATGTTCCAAATTTCGCTTTTCTACACCATATTTGGTCCGGCTATATTATTTTTTGGTTATGTCAATCGGACGGATTGGCCGAAAAAGGTACGGCGCCTAGCAAGCAACAGTTGCTGAATTTGCTTTTCAACTGATTATTATTCCACGACTATTTTCCCTACGCTTAGTTAGTAAAAGATCAAAGTATCACCTCAATAGCGGACTTTCCGCTATCTTAATNTCCGCATTAGAATGTTTTCGTGGCAGCATTCAGCAACTATTGCACTTGAGAACCGCTGTTCTAGAGGCATATTAAAATCATGTAAAAACATGAATTCTATCAATAATTTAATCTATGCTGTATTTTCCTGAAAAGAGTACTACCCCTCAAGGAGACTTTTTAGGTTTCTCTTTCACTTTTTTGGGTAATGCCTGTGCCACATTATAACTTGATTGACTTTCGGCTAAAGGAGTGCTCCTTGCTAAATTCTGTGCTTGAGTGAGATTAGTGATTCTTGCCACTTGACTCATATTAACTGTCCTATGAACAACAGATGTTCGAAGAGCAGATGATGCTATTCTTTCACTCATACCTGTTCTATCTCTAACTGTTGATAGAGATGAACCTGAAGTACTTTTTTTTAAATTATCGCCTTGCAAAGTCTCACTGTCTGACTGCAATACTGATTTTGGCTCAATAGCTTGGATTTGCTGGCTAGAATGCTCAAGTGATTGTTTCCTGATTGCCTGGCTTAGTTCTTGGACATTAGTAGCACTTTTCACTACACTTGATGACATTTTCACAGCCTTGGGTGGCGATTGTACTTTTAACTTGTTACTATCAAATCCTACATAATGTGTCTTGAACATACTCAAGTCTTTCTTCTCTTCATTTGCATTAGATGCACACTTTTGACTGCTTACTGCTGCAGAACTATGACTGCTCACCACCTGTTTGTACACTGGAATATAGCTGATATTTTCTTGCCCTAGAATATAATTTAAATAGTATTAACATAAGTCATCACAATTAAATGAGAAAACATAATTGATTATGCATATTTACCTGAAATTTCCACAGATTGGGGTTCTAAGGTTTTGCTTAGAGTGGAGGAATGGTACTGAATGGATTTTCTTGTAGAACTATTAGTAATATCCTCTGATAATCCCTTTCCTTGAGCTTCTTCAGCATCATATTTTGTGATTCTGCCTGATGATGAACAGCCAGCAGTTTTTACTGCCATATTTCCTTCTAAATCTTCAGAGTAACTCAAGTCTTTCATTTTCCCTTCATCTGCTGAGATTGATGGCCTTTTATCTAAATAGTCAGCAGAAAAAATCATCTTCCCCTCATCATCATCATAATCCCTTGGGCTCCTACTTTCAACAGAACTGCTGGCATGAGACTCAAAGCTGTAATCAGAATCAACTGAACTCTCTGCTCGTCTACCTGTTAGCTTTGGAGATGCTTTCCTGGGTATATTGGAAGGATTTTCAGGATTTTCCTTGCTACATGTTATGGAATAGCTAGCACTCTTCATATCTTTTCCATAGGCTTTCTGTTTCTTTTCCAAAATATTTTCACCGTCATCTTCTCCAGAGGTCTTTGATTCATAACTGTCTAGATGCATTTCTGACAATCTCGATTCCTCATCTTCAGTGAATACTGCATCAGTTGATTTCTTCTTTTCACTTTTTTTGTCATACCTTGGCAGGAGAATAGGGCTCACAAGTTCTTTACAAGGGTTTCTTTTATTAGATGTATTGATAGCACCAGAAACTTCTTCCCGCAGTGGTGTACTTGCAGAGAACATCCTTCTACTGCTGGAAATATCCATTTCACCTGACTGTGATGTTTGCAGAAAATTTCTCTCTTGAGGCTCTGTACTTGGAGTTATGTCTGATATGCTTTTTCTTAGCTTCCGATGCTCTTTTTCCATTGAATCTGGAGTGCTGGACATTGATGAGGAAAACTGAAATTTAATGAAAGGCAGTTTAAAAGAGGTTTTTTGCTATATTATATCACCAAAGAAAAATGTTACCATAGCTTCCCTGTCCTTAAATCTTTCTCTGTGAAGTAAAGAAATGTTATGACATCATGAAAACCCTATGTTTTATGGAAGTCTCTTTTCTTTAATGCAATTTACTGAATAGTAGAAGAATGCAAATCTATCACTAAGAAAATAACTGCAATGAACCTAACAGCAGCAGCCATGAAATTCATGATCATCTATTACAGATGAATGTTTGCCCAAGAGGAAGGTTCTGCATTATATAATCAGTTTATGAAATCAATTTGAATCAAGTATGAATATGAGCATCTAATATTCATATACATAAACAAAAATTTGCCATAAAACATAGCCATGGATGGCAATCAGATAGTCACATGGGTAGTGCAATCAACTATGGTGAAAGTGGTCCCAGGTCTGATTCCTGGAGGGAGCAAATATGTGCTAAATGACTTGAGCTGTCAAGGCACTTTTTACAGTACTACTACTATATAACCACTGAGAAGAATTATCTAGGCTAATAAAGAAGACTACCTCAATCTCTTCCTTAAAGAAACTTGTAAGACACTGTTTAGTATATCAGAATACTGTGAAGAGGTTTTGACTGTATGAAAAGTATACCAAAGATAGATTAGGATTTCCATGATTATTAAAATGATAGTTTTCCATAACTGAATAACATCTATAAGGAGACCTTTTACAATATTTCTAAGATATATGTATGTATATTTGTAGATCTAAAGTAGTTTCCCATGGAAATGGATCACAATTATAGATAATAATTTTGCAGGAAAAGAAATCTCTGCAGAAAGCTGTTTTCTCTATTACACTCACAACTTATTACAACACAACTTATTGTAACTTTCCTCAATCTAAAAGTAAAATAAATCTCACAACATAAAGGTAAGTTTATAAGTCTGAAAGAATATCTATCATTTAGATAAATATAACTTTACTACTTTTACTCAAATTCAGAAAATGCAAGTCAATACCTCTATTTCAATTACAATTTTTTATTATTCACATATGTACTGTAGTAGTAGTAATTTAAAAGTACTTCAATAACTAAGGTCATTTCGCAGTTAAGCCCCCACCAAGAATTGAGCCTGGAACTTTCACCAAAGTCTAATGCATTATCCACATGGCTATTAGGTGGCCATACATACATACTTTTCCATTGAAATATGGAGCATAAAATCTTTAATTTCTCAATTCAAGAGAGTTATAATTTATGTTATTAGTATAAGGTAATACTTTTAAAGCACTATTATTTCCTTTTATTTTTCCAACCAATAGATTAAAAAATATGCAGACATGAATGCATTCATTCAAAGTTTACACAAACTCTTAAAGGACAATAATGGCGCTTAAATCTTCAAGAAATTCATATGAATTAAATTGCATTAATCCACATGATTCTAATTCTCAGCTCAAATATATAATCAGAATAAGGTTTATATTTCAAATGGATCAAAGAATGAGCTTTAGTGTCTTATATCAAATTTAAAAGAATGTCCACTTACTCCTTCTAATCCTTGGTAATCACGAAGTGATCCTTTAAATATTTTTTCTGCATTTTGCGTTAGCTGTATAGATGCAGGTTTTCTGGATGTGCTGGAATTGTCAGGTAGAAGAAAGTCAGGCAACTCATCATCTGAAGTGCCTGATAAATGCTCATCAACTCCTAAAACATAATTGAAATATTGAATAAATATTAATATACAGTGAAATTTTTTGTGAAAGGTTTTTCGACATCCATTTATTGATGAAAAATCCATGTTTGATACTACTCATTTAAAAACTCTGAACATTCAAAGTATACTTTTGAAGCAAACATAATCTATTAAACAAGGACAAATTGTTGGTTCCACTGAAGTTCAGGCAATTTCTATGCATATTTCTCACTGTAGCATGACATACACAAAATTGGAACACACAAGACAAATTTACTTAAGGGATTGATGTGGGGTTGTGTATATCCCTTTGGTTATTTCCCTTTGTTCTCTTATATTATGGATAATTTTGGCAAAAACTTGGCAAAAAAATTAGAAGAGTAGTAAAAATCAGTATTTTTGTTAGTCTATTTGGGCAAAGAGCATAAAACAAATATTGTCCAAACCAAACGGATACATATGATCACCTTAGTTACAATTTTTCTAGGTAAGTAAAGAAACCAAAAATATCAAAACTGATTTTTTTAACTCCTCATAAACTTTCATAATTTCCTAGACAAATTCTGATTCCAATTATCAATTAATTTCAATTTTGTTATAAAAAAGTTCACCTCATTTTTTATCTATTTTACTAAACAACAGGAAAATTCAATTTCATTAGACTAATATTGAAGTATTTTGCTGTTACCTGCAGGGAAACTTATCTCTTGCAAAGGAGAAGTGTCTTTATCACATACATAACCAGGAATTGCTTCATCCTGAATTTGTATTTGATGAACAATAGTTCTTGGAGCTAGGTCAGATTCTTTATGGAATTTTTTAGACTTTTCAGACATTACTGATGTTGACCTAGAAATTTAAATATTGCAGGAATTTATACAAAGTCTTGGATGGAAGATTTAAATTTCACAATGCACATTTTATATACATAAATAGCTCTCAGTAAAAGATTATAACATGCTAAGTAATAAATGTTTTATTTTAGAAACAAGTAATCAATTTCATTGGGCTATTAACTATAGATGATTCCATTTGTTCACTATAATGGAAACAACACTTACCGTGTGAATAGATGACTTTCTGCTTTTGATCTACTATCTCTCAATGCCATGTAATCACCAGCACCAAATATATCATTTGCATGTACGATGGCAAGCTCTACAGCTCTTGTTTGATGTACAGTATCAACAAGAGAACTAAGAGAAGCACTTCCTTCAGCAGTTCTAAGTAAAGTAGGTCCAAAAACAATGCCAAGATTACTAGCTGGCATGTTATTTGTCTCTGATTCTTCAGACACTCTTTTTAAGTGTTGCATTAGAATTGCTAGAGTAGAATAATGATGCTTGGGAAGTTTCTTCGTTACATTTTTCAGTTCTTCCACTGCCATCTTTGTATCATAAGGACAATTTGATGGATATTCTTTTGCAATCCTAAGGAAATGGAAAACCCTAAGATTCAGTACATGATATCTATTTACAAGATATCTTTAATTGCTCAGTTAAAATATTTTATTGTTTGATTCCATAATACATTACTTAATATTATTAATAGTTATTAAAAGAGAAACTTATGAAAATGTGTTTATAACATTAGCAAAAATATACCTACCTTACAAACTCTGCATAAAGCCTAAATGTGAGCAATGGTTCAGGTAATTGTCGAAGATAGAGCTTGAGAACATTAGCAATGACATTAGGGTGTATATCAGTCAGATCCACCAAATCTGCTCCATTTTCAAATGCTTGACATAATTTTTCCACTTTGGATTTCACCCCTGAGACTCTGTAAATACCCTGAAAATTTTTTAAGTTTTACAAAGGTTTATCAATAATGATAATGGCTAAATCCATACAATGAATTTGAGAAGAATCACAGAGTGATTTTGGGATATATTGAAGTTCATCCAAAATGATGAGGTATTTATATGGCAATATTATTTTCCGTTAAACATTAGTATGATTTATGTTAGGATTCTTAAACAAGAGTCAGAATTTGTATAGAATGTATTTTTGTAGATAATGTGCCTAATTTGAAAAAAAATGACTGTATTCTTTTCAAAAGGAAATACGAAATCAGTTCAATTAAGTCTTCAGTATTTAAATTTTTGAAAATAATGTTCATCTATCAAACAAGTGCATCAAGCAAATTTCATTTCCTCCTCTTCTTATTTCCTAATGGTGATACACTGCACTAAATAACAAAACTTTCCAGGTAGAATGATGTGTCTATTGGGCACTTCCTTAGATATCTGTTTTGTCTGAAACCCCCAGACAGAAACCATAGAGGAGGTGTTAAATGAATGAAAAAACCTTAAAATTTCTCATTATTAAACTTTAAATGTGATTAACTTCATTTTGAAAGAATAGGATTAAATCTCATTAACTTGAAAAGTTCAATTTCTCCTCCAAAAACAAAAAAATTAATTTCGGATGTAATAAAATCTTTTACCAACCTTTATGTATCTACCACGGTCATCAATTTCTTTTGCACATTTGTACACCAAATGCGGTATTTCTGCTGATGTTTCCGACAGATGCTGCCCTAAATCCACACCAAATGTAGTCATTTTTCTAGGCAACCTCTTATGACCACATTGAATGGCTAGAGTTTCTAAACACTTTTTGTGACATGCTAAACCACACTGAAAATGGAAAAAATGTATTTGAGCTGAAGATAATACTGCATACAGTTTTTAATGGAATTTATGCAGACTAAAAACAAATACATTGAAGGGGAAGTATTCTTCACGTTTAATTGTTCTCAATATACCATGCTTTCATTTAGCAATAAACATTTCTCTAGTTTTCACTTTACTAGAAAATATTTTAGCCCTATGATTGATAAAGCTAACACTAAAAAGAAAACCAAAAATGTCTTTGATAATCAATCAGTTAATATTGCATTGTTGAAAAATGTTAGCAATCTGAAATTCATAAATGAAACATTATACTGCAACAAAGTCCTGTCAGTGTAATATCACCTAATCCTGAATCCTAAAGGCAACAAGGTGATAGCCTCAACGGATAAGTTTTTCTCAAATTCAATGCAAGATGACATTTCTTAGGTAAGAAAGCACATGTTGTATATTTTATAATTATTTTTTTATTTACAATAGTGATACATTACATTCTTGATTTTAATTTCATCGGTATTTCAGGGGTTGTTTGACAAGAATTAAGAAAACAATCCCAGATTTACAAATTAAAAACCTTTGACTGACATTTATATTCCTAATTCATTTATTAGTTTCCAATTTCTTCGTAATATCAGTAAATATCTGTCAGAGTAATATAAAAATTAATGTTAACTACTGTATTCTTAAGGTGAAACTTATAAATTCATTGGCTAACACCTGATTTGGATTATACATTTTATGTGTATTAATCTCTATTAATGTGCCAAAAGAAGCCCTATATTCCATCGAAAACTACTGTG
The DNA here is from genome assembly GCA_000376725.2 of Ladona fulva. NCBI lineage: Eukaryota > Metazoa > Arthropoda > Insecta > Odonata > Libellulidae > Ladona > Ladona fulva. The sequence goes on along the minus strand of KZ308707.1, from coordinate 417,473 downwards.
GTAAATTCCACTGGTAATGAAAAATACACTTGGAAACTATGGTGAATAAGTATGAACTCTTCCTCTAAGATTAATTTATACACTCATCAATGGTATAGGAAAAATCAATATAAAAGTTTATCTTAGATGCTGCACTTTGTCTAGTTCATCTTGAAAAACGAAAACTAGTAATTATTTCATGATCAATGTATTCATTAAATTGCAGAATAATGCCAAAATATTCAAATTCATAAGTTCCACTTCTTAGATCCACAGGGCAGAAAAAATTACTTTTCATTTTTGCTTGAATAAATCTATGCACTCACCTCACTACAATCAGCTCCCTGAAAGTACACATAGGAATCACATTCTCTGCACCTTGATGGTGTCTTCAATTTACGGAAATTATGGGTCACAGCAGCCTTGGACATGCACTGTCTCTGTGTAGGCCCATATCCAATAAAGTTCGGGTCTTAAAGAAATAATAACTGGTCTATTAAACACTATAATGATGAGGTTCTGATAATATTTTACATTTTCATTTAAAAAAGAAGTATATCTAGTAAAAACTGTAGATCCAAAAAAGAAAATAAAAAATCAATGAATTTGGGTATTTTAATATTCAAATAAATTGAGAAGAGAATTATGCATATAGTCAAACTAATTCCTTCAGTGAAAAGTTTTTAATTAAGTATTTACAAATTTTATAATATTATTCAAATTACTAGGCAAATTCTTAGACCTTAATTATGATGTCTTTTCCACACTACTATATCACTTAGTTACACTAGTAAACCTTTCACCCCTAATTTATGAATAACATCCAAAAAGTATACATTTAATGCCTAAATGCCTTTAAATGAACCTAATACTTTGATGCAAAATTGAGCTAGTTATCAAAAATGCTATTGTTTGAGGTACCATAAAGTGTAAAAAAGGACCTTTGTCTTGAAAGCACATACATCTCAAATGAATCAAATTCATTCTCCATTGTCTTCTCTCAATGGCTCAGCCAAATCAAAACATGCGATCCTGATTCAACTGAATTGATCTAATCTATCTAAGTAAGTCATGATCCTTTGTGGTAAAAACAATTGCAGCATTACTTTTTTAACATCCCAATTATTTGGCATCTTTCTCTTGGCTGATCATTCATAATATTTGGATGCTCTTGTTCATGACATCTCATTATTACACATTAAATAGCCACCAAAATTGATAAAAGTTGGAAAAAACAAAATTAAGAAAAGAAATATTAATTGAAAATTAGTGGGTGGAGCACCTCAAACCAAACTAAATGTAAGTGGGAGTACATTTTGGTGAAATCATTTTTAGTGTATTCAGTTTGTAGAA
>KZ308707.1:370204-404397 GCA_000376725.2 Ladona fulva | reverse complement strand
AGGTAGAGCAATTTTTACGTTCGAACAATTAGTTGAAAACCGTGCAGTAATTAAATCCGTTTTGTTTGAAGCCGATCAATGCGAGGTATTACTGTATATTTTTGTACTTCGAATTGCAACAGATAGTTAAAACTATTGATAGACATTATTGAATAGAAACTATTTCACGGAATTTGTTTTACCGGGAAATTTTCTCTTTCGAAAGAGGACGAAATTGTAGAAATTCGCGGCGTTGAATAGGGACTGAACAAACTCCAAGGATATCAGAGGGCCGTGAGCTTCAGCTTAAATATAACTTATCGACTCGATCATTAATGAAGTCGCCTTTTTGCCGATAATTTGGTTCTTTCGGGGGCCTAAAAGGAAACCAACAGCATTCTGAAACCTTAAAAATCAAATTAATTGTTGATTTCGCGTCCTTTGTTGTTACGCTATACATATTTCTCAACGCTGTTCTTCTGAAATTACGAACATGAGTGAATAGACCCGGAAAGAATGATTAAACATAAGTAGATTACTGTTGTCACTTAATTCAGACTATGAATTATTTTGTGATTACATTATCCCATGAAAAAATACGAAATGGAAACTCAATCATCGTAAATCATTGTATATCCTTCACCCGCAAATAAAATTTATTTTATTCCCATATAGATTATCAACCTTATTAAGATAGCCTATAACGGTTAAATGAGTTGCAATAATGACAATTGCAGCATAATTTATTCAACATTTGGTATTTCTCAGCTTCTTTCCAAACTAACATGTGATTTAATGCGCTACGAAGTTTGGGTTAGTGCATAAACGTATCGTGGAATACAAGAGGCTGAGACGTAACGATAATGTAAGAAATCAGCCAGCATTCACTGAAAGAGCTTCTCGATCTCTAAGGGTTTGAACCCGTTTTAGGATCACTGCGCTAAAAGAAGTATGAAATTCAGCCAAAATTTTGCAAATATTACAGTATAGAGCCGCATATAATAATCCGGAAGGTTTTTTGGACTGTATTCTTGATACTATATAAGACGCACCCTGCTTTTAATCTGATTTCTTTGAAAAAAAGCTAATCTTATACGGTCAATACTTACACGTGCTGAAAAATCTTTTGCTACCTTCCTATAATACACTGATTCCACTAGATGCATGAGATAAAATTAAAAACTTATAAAAGCTTCGGTATAGTCACAATTGCCTAAATGCAACGAAAGGTATAATAAACAAGGAAAGAAATACGGTTGTTACTGCACGAAAAGAAGTGCGGCTGGGTATATTTCCAAGGAGAAACGTACATGATAACCGTCTGGCAGGACCGGAACTTAATGAGTACATAAACAACAAACAATGCGACATATTGTCGTTAAATCTAAAAAAACCTGCGCATGAGACCTGTGCCAATCTCATTCATTATATGTTATCTTAGTCATTTTAGGTAGGCGATAGAGATACTACTATTTATGTTACTGTCACCATATATTCTGGGTGCCATTAACATGCCTAATTTGGCCAATTTCAGTATCGGTTTACCTTCTCTTTTGGATAAGAAGGAAAAATTATCGATGGAATATTATAAAATCACGGTATCTTAAGAAAGAAACAAGTTCCGTTGTGGTTGACCGCAAAAACCTATTTTTGTGTCCCTAATGAAATCATGTTTCCCTCAAAAATACCGTACCTATGAATTTTAACGTTCAATACCATTTATCAAAATAACTTTATTCTTAAAGGATATTCTACAGATGACGGCAAGCACTTTTACAGTATAATTAATCCTTTGGAGCCTCTTGTCTTCTACTATGGATTTACATTTTGAACGACTTGGACGATTCCAAAATTTTGATAATTACCTCTATCTGGACCGAAAACCCTCTTCAGTTTTCCAAGTGCTTCTTTGAAGTTCCTTACGTCGTGGGTGAGGGCAATGATTTCTTCCTGCTCTACCACAGGACTCTCTGTGCTTCCTTCAGAACTTACGCTTGCCATTGAAACGGAACGTGATGTACTGTAAGGGATTGCAATGGCCGGCGACACGCACAAACTACTGGAACTACTATGAGTTAAGATTCCAGGAGCGCAACTTGATAGAGATTTGCGAGGAGGAGCTTGAATGATCCCCTCTGCCATTATCTTCCTAGTGAAGGCACATGTCTTCCCAACTCTCCATCTGCAAAGAGACAAAGAAAATATAGATATCAGCATCACACATATGAAAATTAATATTTTTAATGTTATGGAATAAAACTCTACGGTAAATTTCACATTAAAATTCTACATTAATATGTTTGACTGAATTTGAATTAATTTAGACGGAAAATAAACAGTTAAAAGAAGAAGCTAAACTTTATTTAAATTTACTTAAGATTTTTTAAATATTTTAATTTATGAATCAAAGTGACGTAGTTCTGCTAAATTCTTTCACAGCTAATTCCGTAATCCTGAAATGACGGATTATATTCAACGAACTAGAAGACACATGATAGATGGTTTCGCTAGTTCATCGTTTATAAAATAATTCATCACGGTAACGAACGATCAGATTTGAATGCGTCATCATCATGGAAGAAAATTTTCACAAATTCTCACTTTTCCAAAACAAGCTTTTGAGAAACGAAAACTACACCGGTAAAGGAATTAAAATTCGGTATTTTTCCTCGATTATAATGTATAGATAATGCTTTCCGGGAAGCAGAAATCCTAAAATGTTCGATTGTTTGAAGCAATAAATAATTTTCCTTGTCTACTAACCGTCAAAGGTTTCTGTTTTCCCAGCGTTTTCGTTTTCGATACTCGTGATGTAATCGCTGGTGAGAAATCTCGTCATGAAATTGATGTTGCATCCAAAAATTTCAATGACCCTAACATTAGTACGGGTTATATCCTGGAATTTACGGTTATCGGTGCAGAAAATGTCCCGTTTACAAATCACCGGTCTCTGTACGCCCTAACGAAGAGATACGTCAGAGGATTTTAATAATTAATATGTGATCCTATCTACCCTACATGTCTCATCGTGATGAAGGGTTTATATGGAAGTTTCTCTTGGATTACAAAAGAGGTCTTCAAGTCGGAAGTATGTTATTCATAAATAATTGATAGAAAAACTTTCTCTCCACCGTCTCACATGAAGTTGGACTCTCCAAACTTCCTGCCGTGCGATATTTACCGTTTAAAGCGACAAACACCCTACCACTACTAGTAAAGGGAACCAACACGACCTTAAGTCTAATTTGGGTCAATGGAAAAACAAAGATTGTAAAGATCAAATGCCTTGGAGGATGTGAAAGAAGGGTTTATGTTTTCATTTGCAGACAAATTACCTTAAGTCATGGGATTCAAGTCGTTACTAAGCTCATTGAGTTCAATTCATTTAGTTTTGCATCTGAATCTACTTAGTTTATTCAGTGATTACCATTCCGAAACATTCCTCTGAGGCAAATTCCCTAACAACCGGACCGTTTCCCATATAATCGAATTTCACCTTCCAGAATAGGAGCCGTTTCTCACGGAATGATTTGAGCCAATTCACAAACGCCTTTGTTTTCCAATTTCTCCATTCTCACCCTTAATGGAGAAAGGGAAATGTGACGCTACGCTCGAAATTTAAACAGAAGGCATGAACTTGAAATCTATCCCATAAAAGAAACTGAAAGACCTTAACAGGCTTTCTCTCCCGTCCTTTCACGTTTCATCTGAATTATCATAGAATGAATATTATAAATTAGAATAAAAATTGGTTGGAAAATGATTGTAAAAACTATTAGCTATCTTCAAGAGTTAAACCGTGCCTGTTCCATCTTTATTTCCTAAAGATTCATAATAATATCTCCGAATAGGAACCGCAATCTTTACGCTTCTTATTTTTAATCTTGGCTCAAAAAACCGTTTTTGATATCTATGATAGTTCTTCAGAATTCATCTCGCTGCGAATAATCAGAGAATCTCTGCAAATTCATGCACAATAATGAAACAAGAATTTGATGAATGAAAATCGCGATTTACTTAGTAAGCCTTGAATAACTAAAGTTATTTCTTAATCATACGGAAATTTCATAACGGTATTAATATCAAATCGCTCCATAAGTATTGGAAGCGCTTCCCGTTCCATAATTTCTATAACAATAAAGCGTAGTCACGAACGCTTGTAACCGAATGCTTACAAGATAGTATATATAATAATAATGCAATAATAATTAAAAGGTTATCGGATAACCTAAGTTTACATTCTTATAAAAGGAAACAAATTATTCTAGTGAATCCATCGTTCAATGATTTATCTTTTAAGATAGTCCATAGAAATATAGGGCTCGAATATCCTTTTTTAAATTTAATATATTCTCGAATCTTCAAGCAAGCTGGTATATACAATTTACTTGCCTTTAAAGTAAAGCAATCGCGGAAGGAGCAATCAGAGTGGTGTATTTGCTGTTTGAACCATGGATAATGCAAGACCGCAGTTTACATAACAAAATTCTCCGAGTTATCGTATAGTCAAGAAAATAGCAATTCTCTAATTCTTTTCTCATCCATACTTACGCATAGGACATGCGTCGACTATGAAAAAGGCTCTCTCCGTAAAATGAAATTTTTGGCTAGTGATAAATAAAATGGAAAATATGTCAACATAGGTATTTTAGCATCAGTTACATTTACACTGAAATGCCAGAGAGATCAAAAATCAACTTTTAAGTTTTAATATTGTGTCTCTATTCCGTATCCTAAGGATTGCAAATCTTGAAAGTGAATACAGATAAATAAAAGGAATATTACAAGGAGTATTCTTGGACTTGGATTTCTTTATTAGGTCTTTCATGAATTTCTATTCTTTTATTTGTTTGTCCGCGAATTCGCATGGCTTTCAGTTAGCCAAATGGGTAGCACATTCGTCTTTGGTAAAAGTGGTACCAGGTTCGATTACCTGTGGAAGGCTATGTGTGCGAAATGACCGCAGCCGTCAAAACACTTTATAAAATATTACTCCTACGACTATCCTCGCCGGTATTAGCGAATAAAATTTCAAGGCGCAACTTTTTATTATGCGGAAGTCTGAACTGAACAGAAATTAAGCCGAGAATGAAAGGAAACTTCTCGAGCGGTTAAGTATTATTGCACCATATACATGTAAGCCCTTTTTATTCTACACCCAAACTTCAAAGTACGCTGTAATTTTATGGTTTAAGAAGCTACTTTGTATACAAAAGAAAATTTTCACTGATAACCGGTGGAAAATTTCTCGCATTACTTTTTATTATTTGAAACGGTGCCTTTTTAAAGTTCTTGGGTCCAAATTCATGAGAATTGTCGGTAACTGGACATTATGACTAAATATTGACCGTTACCTCAATTAATTTTTTGTCCAAATCGATGTCGAAGCTACATAACTTGTGGAAATGTTACAAGTTAAATACTGGAACTTGTACAAGCTGTTAACCAACCCGGTTAGCACTAAGATTTATCGAGGAAAAGCAGAATATTCTTTAAATAAAGTCATCTATGCTACTAACTGTTGGAGTTTTGATGTTCGTTAACCGCATTCATTTTAGAATAACATTATCAGCGAGTCATAAACGAGAAAAACTTAGAAAAGATTTTGAGGTTAAAAATTATTATTCTCGGAATTATAATTTCGTTACAATGAAAACGCTATACGCTTCTGCTAACCAAAAGCAGAAGTTTAGATTGAATCAAATAAAGGAGCAGATATTTTCTGGTAGAAAAGAATAACGTTAGAAATTGATTTTCATTCCGCTTTGTGGCCCTAGTGAGCAGAAGTAAATATGAAGGACTACGGCACCTCCGAAAGTTTATTGCAGGTCCCTACCACCGCTATTAACTGATCAGTTAAAAAAAATGGTTCTTCGGAATTAAGTATTTATTTACATTCAGAAGTACGCGAGTCCGTGATGCATCTATCAATGCGCATGTACGAGGTACCAAGATCGAAAGTCAAGCGCTGCCGCTATCCCGTTCAAAAGGTTCTCAAGACGCATTCTCAGTAGCATCGAATTCGGACTCTACCGACCTATAATCGTCGCGACGGGGTTGATCGTTCGCAGTACCTCCGGTAGTTTCAGACGATTGTTTATCAAGGCATATTCGCGAAGATGTGTTCTTGATGGTCGAAGAAAAATAGCGATATGCAACGGAATTAGATGAATAGAAATTAGCGGACATCATCATTGCATGATGATATCAGGAGTTACACTCAGCAGTAGTTAATCGTTCAAAGAACATATTAGTGATATTATACGAAAGGCAAATAGAATGCAGAGATTGACTAGTAGAACCCTGAGAGGATGTCCACGAAAAGTCAAAGAAATAGCTTATTTGTCCCTCCTTTGGCCTAGTCTCGAATACTGCTGCGCGGTTAGGGATCTACATGAAGTAGGGTTAGTGTCAGATTTAGAGATGGTCCAACATAGAGCAGCTCGTTTCGTCAGTGGAAACTTCAGGTTCGACAGTAGCGTTACGGCTATGATAAAATCCCTCGGGTGGAATTCGCTCCAGGAGAGAAGATCAGATTATCGACGAAAGCTTCTCGACAAATTCATCGATTCAGAATTTTTAGAAGAAGTTGAAGACAGTTATTCCGGTAAACAACAAGGGCGATCTCCGAAAGGTAACGACTAAGCGATACAAGGAATTAATCGCTAAAACAGATAGTTACTTCTGGTCGTTCTTTTCGCAGAGCATTAGAGATGCAAACAGGATGGATTAGGTTAGGTCTTTGGTGTTGTTACATCCCTCGTCATGCGCCACTGGCGGTTTGCGGGGTATAAATCTAAATCATATCCATTGGTGATGGCGCAGATGATGCTCCTGGATAGCCAAGAAGGCAACGCGTTCGCCTTCGGTGAAAGCGGTCCCGGGATTCACGGTGGAGGCCCATATGCGAAATGACCTTAGCTGTCGAAGGCTTTTAACAATTCTGCTATTAACTGTTCGTTCAACCTGTTTGATAGTGCAATCATAAAGTACAATATGAACATAGTTGGCGATGTTCTCAACACCACCATCTGACGATTGCTGTATGCCGAAACCGGTCGTAAATAAAATATCTGTGTGGAAAATACGAAGTTCGTTGTCTCATTTATTAAAATGGCGTTCCACCAAGTACGGACAGATCATATTGATTATGACCATAGTCGAAGCGTTTTTTTAGGAATATTACCATACTTTGATTTCATTCAGAACCGCTTTTACGAAAGCGGCCCTTTCTACGAAAGTATAGCAGTTCTAACTATGGAGACTGTTAATTCGAGAAAACCGACAAACGCAAGAAAGTTGAAGAAGAATCGTCTTGACAAAAGAAAACCTTTCATCACCATTGTAACGTTAGAATTGGAGAAAAGCTTCAAAAAGCCGTTGTTTGCAAGCAAACTAACCGTTGGAAAATTCCAACCAGCGAGTTAGCGTTCTCCGTGGTCGCGCTTTGCAAGTTTTGAGAACAATAATTGCGAAGCGTAACCACGGAGAACCCCGCTGGTTGGAATTTTCCAACGGTTAGTTTGCTCGCAAACAACGGCTTCTAGGAGCTTTTCTCAAACCCCGATGTCTTACCACAGTCGTGTTCCTTTTCCTTATAGACACCAATGTAACGAGCAAGAGTTTTAACAAACCAGCTTAGTCATTTGGGAAGAAAGAAGGACACTATGAGAACCTTAAGTCGGAGTATATGATTGTAGGATTGTGAGAAATGGACGAAGGAGGAGATGAAATCCAATTGAAAGCAATGAAATGGGGATTGAGAGAAGATTATTCGAAGCAAGTTTGGGAGAGAGAAAACACTGACCCAAATTTAGAAAGGCAGAGGAAGATGAACAAAAAGTATTCATATTATGATTAAAATGTTATGTGACGTTTATAGAATAAGGAATGAGGATATGTAGAGTAGGGGTCCCCAAACTTTTTGAGAGGCAGGCCACACGAAAATGTTTGGCGGATCAGATCTACAGGAGAATGTGTATTTTTATTCAAATTACTTACATCATGTTTAAAAAGGAACATGTCATATGCAATAAAAATGTGAGTAAAGCAAATACAATTGGCAATATATAAAGAGAAACTTTACAGATCTGATAATGAGAGTTTCCAGAGTATAACATCCTCTTAATTAGGGCCGGATAAAAATTTTTCGGAGGCCGTAGTTTAGTGACCCCTGATACATCAGGTGTCACTAAACTACTACCTACAACCTACTACCATAAACCTCTACATGTAGAGGTTTATGGTAGTAGCGACTAAGGGTATGACTAGGATATAACTGCTCTTGTCTACGAAAATTTATAAGATATTTATCAAATTTTCTTCGAAAATTGTAAAATTGTCCCTGATAAATGGAATACGCAAAATTTTCTCATTTTCAAGGATCTCTCTGTGAAGTCTATGTCTACATCTTTTTCCAAGATTTTGGATGTGTTCGGTAATGAGACATTAGTAACTTCAGTTGTAGCGTCACACTCAGAAACCGTTGCAACAAGTAGGGCCTTAAGGAAATAGAATTTCAGTGTCGACAGTTTATTCTTAAAAGCAAAACGAGGCTATCCCCTTCAATAGGAACTTCAAGTCAACATTTTTTTGTTTTTAACTCTGACTTTCTCTGAGTTTTTAACTCTTGTAATTTGCCTTGAAGTCAATCTTCAAAACGCAAGAAACACATCCATACGCAAGAAAGCAGCGTATGCTGGGTCGATTAAAGTTAACGCTTGTTTGAGAGTGTTTTTCAGGGATTCCCCCTCATTTCTCTGGACAAACGCCAAAACGTGTTAAAATTCCTAAACCTGAAACTCGTAATTCGTTCTTCGTTAATATGAATGCAATGGATTAAATACGATAGGGTAAAAAGGAGATTTTCATCGTCACTAAACAGATTCTGGTATTGATTTACGGGAGTATTCAAATAGAAAGTTTTCGAAGAAAAGGATAAATAACCAAGGGTTTCTGTTTCTAAAGTACGGATTTAGGTTGTGAGTTGATGAAATTAAGTATTGAAAACCGCTATCGAGACCAATGGGATGAAAATACGAAGGGAAGGCGGAGATATTACACCAAGGAAGTAGTGACTCTATTTAGAATAAAAATCTTAAATAGGTTACCTACCTCCTACATTAATAAGATCATTAAAATTAATCGATAAAATAAAAGGAGATTACTGAAGCGTGTAGAAGAGTAACTAAAACAGCTAGAGGTAAACCTGTTAACAATTCATGCCCACAATTTATCACTTATGAATTCATTCAATGGTTAGGGATCTACATGAAGTAGGGTTAGTGTCAGATTTAGAGATGGTCCAACATAGAGCAGCTCGTTTCGTCAGTGGAAACTTCAGGTGTTTGAAGCCGATCAATGCGAGGTATTACTGTATATTTTTGTACTTCGAATTGCAACAGATAGTTAAAACTATTGATAGACATTATTGAATAGAAACTATTTCACGGAATTTGTTTTACCGGGAAATTTTCTCTTTCGAAAGAGGACGAAATTGTAGAAATTCGCGGCGTTGAATAGGGACTGAACAAACTCCAAGGATATCAGAGGGCCGTGAGCTTCAGCTTAAATATAACTTATCGACTCGATCATTAATGAAGTCGCCTTTTTGCCGATAATTTGGTTCTTTCGGGGGCCTAAAAGGAAACCAACAGCATTCTGAAACCTTAAAAATCAAATTAATTGTTGATTTCGCGTCCTTTGTTGTTACGCTATACATATTTCTCAACGCTGTTCTTCTGAAATTACGAACATGAGTGAATAGACCCGGAAAGAATGATTAAACATAAGTAGATTACTGTTGTCACTTAATTCAGACTATGAATTATTTTGTGATTACATTATCCCATGAAAAAATACGAAATGGAAACTCAATCATCGTAAATCATTGTATATCCTTCACCCGCAAATAAAATTTATTTTATTCCCATATAGATTATCAACCTTATTAAGATAGCCTATAACGGTTAAATGAGTTGCAATAATGACAATTGCAGCATAATTTATTCAACATTTGGTATTTCTCAGCTTCTTTCCAAACTAACATGTGATTTAATGCGCTACGAAGTTTGGGTTAGTGCATAAACGTATCGTGGAATACAAGAGGCTGAGACGTAACGATAATGTAAGAAATCAGCCAGCATTCACTGAAAGAGCTTCTCGATCTCTAAGGGTTTGAACCCGTTTTAGGATCACTGCGCTAAAAGAAGTATGAAATTCAGCCAAAATTTTGCAAATATTACAGTATAGAGCCGCATATAATAATCCGGAAGGTTTTTTGGACTGTATTCTTGATACTATATAAGACGCACCCTGCTTTTAATCTGATTTCTTTGAAAAAAAGCTAATCTTATACGGTCAATACTTACACGTGCTGAAAAATCTTTTGCTACCTTCCTATAATACACTGATTCCACTAGATGCATGAGATAAAATTAAAAACTTATAAAAGCTTCGGTATAGTCACAATTGCCTAAATGCAACGAAAGGTATAATAAACAAGGAAAGAAATACGGTTGTTACTGCACGAAAAGAAGTGCGGCTGGGTATATTTCCAAGGAGAAACGTACATGATAACCGTCTGGCAGGACCGGAACTTAATGAGTACATAAACAACAAACAATGCGACATATTGTCGTTAAATCTAAAAAAACCTGCGCATGAGACCTGTGCCAATCTCATTCATTATATGTTATCTTAGTCATTTTAGGTAGGCGATAGAGATACTACTATTTATGTTACTGTCACCATATATTCTGGGTGCCATTAACATGCCTAATTTGGCCAATTTCAGTATCGGTTTACCTTCTCTTTTGGATAAGAAGGAAAAATTATCGATGGAATATTATAAAATCACGGTATCTTAAGAAAGAAACAAGTTCCGTTGTGGTTGACCGCAAAAACCTATTTTTGTGTCCCTAATGAAATCATGTTTCCCTCAAAAATACCGTACCTATGAATTTTAACGTTCAATACCATTTATCAAAATAACTTTATTCTTAAAGGATATTCTACAGATGACGGCAAGCACTTTTACAGTATAATTAATCCTTTGGAGCCTCTTGTCTTCTACTATGGATTTACATTTTGAACGACTTGGACGATTCCAAAATTTTGATAATTACCTCTATCTGGACCGAAAACCCTCTTCAGTTTTCCAAGTGCTTCTTTGAAGTTCCTTACGTCGTGGGTGAGGGCAATGATTTCTTCCTGCTCTACCACAGGACTCTCTGTGCTTCCTTCAGAACTTACGCTTGCCATTGAAACGGAACGTGATGTACTGTAAGGGATTGCAATGGCCGGCGACACGCACAAACTACTGGAACTACTATGAGTTAAGATTCCAGGAGCGCAACTTGATAGAGATTTGCGAGGAGGAGCTTGAATGATCCCCTCTGCCATTATCTTCCTAGTGAAGGCACATGTCTTCCCAACTCTCCATCTGCAAAGAGACAAAGAAAATATAGATATCAGCATCACACATATGAAAATTAATATTTTTAATGTTATGGAATAAAACTCTANCAAACGATAAGAGGTATAGTTAGTTATTTTCGACTAATATCAATCCAATCTTCTAAAATATATTTGGGCGAGTAAAGGGTCAACATTTACTTCTCAAAGGTTATGATTAAATCAAAGGCTAAAAATAACTGAATTATTTCCCTAAAACACGTTTTGGGCCAAACGAAATTCCATTACTTTAACATCAAATCACATTAATCAGATTATCAAGAATACGGGAGTGACGGAATGACGGCAACTAACTACGTATTTCATCTGAGTAACCTCTCAGCGATTTCCCGTGCTGACCTTCCTAGTGCTATAATTCCTTCCTCAATATGGCGATGGTTAGTGTTAGGAATCCATTTTCCTTTACTCAAATCCGTGCATTTCTATGCAAGTCTCTCTCACCCCTTCTTTCAACACAGCCACATTTGCTGCTTTTGGAAGAAAAAATTTTAACAATGGGTAAACTAAAGAAAAATACACATGTGTAGTAGTACTAGCACCTAATAGTGAACTGAGCTATATCTTGCATCAAATAAAATAAAACTCCGATTGGTACTTTATCCATAAATTTATTTCCTTCTTTCAGAAAAGTAAGTTGACCTGATATTGGCGATCTTTCGCTGATACGGGTCAGCTTGCGTTTCTCAAGGAAAAAAATTAATCTGTGGAAAAAGTAACAATCGCAGTTTCCGTAATAGATTTCCGCATCACCTCGCCTGATACTGTGAAGTTTATAACTTGTAAGTTGACAAAAACATGACCGAAGTCATATGGTCAAAGTTAAGAATAGAATAGTTAGAAATGGAGCTCACATACGTAAACACGTAGTTTAATTTGCATATCAATCCTCACGTTCATTCTAGTGCTATGGTTGCGAACCTTCTTACCTTGGAAGGCCACATGTATCGTTAGACCACACATGAAACAATTAGGCCGCATATGAAACTTTTAGGCCAAACTTTAGTGTCATATTGCAAATTTTTAAATAGTAAAACATCAAAAATTTACGTAGAAAACAGGATTTAACATAAAGAGATAATTCCATTTTTTCACTACACGAAATAAACGAGAGCGAGAGAGAAAAAAAAAACAATTTAAGTTTTTTTAGATTTTAAATTGATTTAGTTGCGAAAATTGAGTAAAAGAAGCGCTGAATACCGAAAAAGGCCCCAAGTACCTCACCTCTGTAGTGTGTGATTGCCTATGGCCGTTTAGTCGTTATTTTCAGCGTATTTTCGAGTACTCGAGTACCTCAGTAATTTTACTCGAGTATTCGAACCTTATTTGAAATACTGAAGCCACAGATTCACAGTTAAATTATCCGCAAAGATCATTGCCTCACATGAGGCGATAGATTATCTAGACGTAGGAATACTGCACCAAAGCCTCCGAGAACTAAAACTGATTATAATTTCAGATTATTCTCCACAGCAAAGAGAAAAGAATCTCAACATCTTAGAGCCGGTATATTTCCCTTCTTTTAAAGGTAATAAAGGGAGAAAACCGAGTACTAAAGAAACGTCAATCGTTGCAGGCAGCTAAGCCATTTTTTTACTTTTCTGATGGTGTTTTTTTTCAATGACGCAATTCCATTTATGAATTACAAAAAATAACAGGTCTTTAAACACGTCAATTAAATCATATTTTAATCGATAAAAGAGCACACCAACATGCCTTCCTTTCGAGTTTGGCCCTCCGATAAAACAAGCAAAAGGATACCGAATAACTCGGCGCAAAATCACACGAATACCCAGATATAAAAAATTGAGTAATTTGGAAGTAGCTCAAGCATACTGGAGGGACTTTCGTACATGGAGAATGCTTCTTTTAAGTTTAAAAAGTGACCCCTTCCACGAAGCTCGTAATTGAGATCAAGAGCCAATGAGCACTAGTTCCAAATAAGGTGGGAACGAGCGATTCCTTCCCTTAATTGTTGCTACGGCTACTGCTTGAAAATTTCACAGCTTTCATTGCCGTTGATTTAACCGTAACACCAATCGCTATTAAATGACTCGAAGAATCTCAGGAGCATTCGCGTGTTTTATAGCTTCTCCAGTGGCGACGCATCCACCTGAACATGGGAAGCAATCGGCGGAAAAAATCACCACTTCCCACCCATTGCCTGATTTCCGCTTTCTCCTGCATTGTTGAAATCTCGGATAAGGTGAGCGCTCTACTTTTTCCATTTCATCCAATTTGATCCCTCAAAACTGGATGAATTAAATTTATAATTTTCGGTGTTTGTTGGTCCGTCTATTCAATATTTGGTCAGAAATCCGGTTTAAGACAAAGCCCTCCACCATCAGCTACCAAAAGCTACCGATAGAAAATGGTGTCTGTGAAATAAGATGGGATTTTGGAAGTTTGCCTCTGAATTTAATTACGAGTTAGAATGCTTTGAGTGGAAAATGTCCACATAAAAGCACCAAGATGGCCCTTGAGTAACACTTAGCCAAAGAGTAACACTTTTCATTTCAATAAAGAGAGACCAAATGAATTATATAAATCAGCATCATTCATAGCTAATCAAATTATGGAAGAAAATTCATAGCTAATAAAACACGGCATTACGCTTTAATAAGGCTCTAAATGATGAATGAATGATTTATCTACAAAAACTTAATGTTTTAACGGGTCGGGTAGGTTTCTTTGCGGCAAGACTCGCTCTCTTTGCGGATTCATCGTTTCGAGTTTTACGTTATTTGCTTAATAATTCACCTCCCAATCGTCCAAGTCTTTCTAGTAAATATTTTGCCGAAACATCGAATGCGTAGCACAGTACATTAAAGATAATTTCAAAGTCTTCTTTTGAGAAAAAAGAGAAGACTAAAATGTTTCCAAAGAAAAAAACGGTAATAACAATTGTTTCGTCGAAACACGTTGAATACATAGAAGAATTTCGTTCGGAAGACTAATCGTACGTTATACAATCTGAATACCACCCCCGCTGTGAACTTCAACATATATAGGAATTTTAAATCACAATAAACTAGAGTATTTGTTATTTTGATATTTCCGATAAACAATCAAGGGAAGTGTAGACGATATCACCTACAAATCTTAGACATGCATTTAAATTAATAAAATCTGTTTCGACTGTTCTTTTTACGGATACCTACGAAGAGGTGGTCCTTTATTAAACACTCCGATGTGGTTTAAGAAGCGACATATATTAATTGAAGAACTGAGTAGGGCCCACAAAACAAAATAATTTCGCTCTTCACATCTAGTAGTAGTATTAGTATTGTTAAAAGTGCTTCGACAACTAAGGTAATTTCACACGTAGGCTCCTACCGGAAATCGAACCCGGGACGGCTTTCGCCGAAGTCGAACGCGTTGCCCACTTGGCTATCTTCGCATCTATTCAATATCAAATTTAGGATTTCTGTGATAAATTTACAATTCAATTAGTTGAGGAAAGCAGGGTGGAAATAGGGTAGGAAACATTATACTACCATATCCACTCCACTACCTTCTTCCTTCTATCTTCCTGCCATCGCTTGTTCATTTCAAGATCTACCAACCAAAATTTTATTAACCTTTCTTTATGGTTCCAGGAAGTTTCATCCAGCGTTTTCCCTGAGACCAACACCCAGAGTTGTTTGCAAGTTGTTATTGGTTGTTTTTGCAAATAATGTCTCAGTAAAGTATAAGACCATACGATAATAATTTGGTAAAGTTCTGAAACTTTGCGAATTTTTTTTGAACCTAAAACACCCTTCCAATAATGAGCTACTTCTTATCTTCCAAACTTCCCCAGCTTTCAGCAAGGTCTTTTAGAGAGCTCTCAATAAAAATGCATGTAAAGTTATTCATTATCACCCACGAGAGTTATTCCTTTTGCAGAGCGGAGTTATAAATATTGACCTCCCAATCCAACCCGAATACATAATATACATGGAATTTGGGGAAGCATTCATAATTATTATTCGGGAAAATAGCCCTTCGGTGAATTGTCTCTAAAGTGATCTCTTGGAAGAAAGATCCCCGGGTAAAAAGTGTTGGGTGCAATTTCCCTGGGCAAACGTCTCTTTAGTGATCTTTCCTTGGGCGAACCGTCTCTAGGCTGAAAAGACTGAATGAAACGTCCGAACAATTTGATTTTTATCAGAAAGCTTCACTTTCATCCATGTAATGATTGTACAATTAAAAAATTCTTTCGAGTTAATCATGGGGTTGTGAATCCAAGTTAACTGTTTCTACTGTAATGATTGTAAAATACTCAAAACATTTTCCAATACGAAAAATCGATCAATGAGTTACAAACTGAAAAACAGTTAATATAACTAGAGATTTAAATATCTCTCTGATGAATGCTACTCAGGAACATTCCGAAAAAATCTGGATGGTTACAATGGCTTCATTCTAATTCACTAAGAACTTTTCGGTTTCTCTAGAGATATGTGTTTATAGGGGCATCTCTAGAGCATACGTCTTTTCAAGAACACCTCTAAACTCGGAGAAAGGCGCATGACTGCGGTAATCACATATGCTTGGTGAAAATAACGGAGAAATGGGAAATGAACTGACAAAAATGAAGGGCAGTGAAAATATGCCTGAAGTAGTTCATGAGAATCTTAAGGGCATTTTACATTTATTTTCATTATTATTCAGGGGATAATTCAAAACCGGAACTGTTCAAATTATCATCATCAAGTTCATTAAAAGGTGCTTCGGAGCAACTTAAAAGTTGAGTGTATCATAATTCTCTCAGCAAGAAGATATCTTCAATGTAAATAACTTTGGCCCAAAAAGAAATCCTTGTGACTCTTAAAACCCTTTAAATTTTCATCAATAAATTCAAAATCGATCGAAGGACAAAACTGAAAATGGTCGATTCAAGACGAATAAAAAGAACGATAAATATAAATTGAGGACTTTCCGTTAGAATACTTTCGATCGAATGCGGCGACTGACAACGAATGTAGTAACTTCACCATACACATGATTCATGGTTTTTATTTTATATAAAAAGCATTTGTTGACCATTAACATTTAATGTTGATCTTATACAAAAGCAGTGTCTGATCTGAATAAATAAATAATAAGTATACTATACATGTGCCCTTAAAGAGCATGTAACAACCAATGATAAGTTTAAAAGTTAGCGAGATCGATCAAAAAAGACGTAACCATTCGCACACTATATATTTCACTTAGGGGAAATGGGTTTCCATGAATGATACAATAAGATCAGCTTCAAAGTATATGCAACTTTAGAAAAGAAACTATCATATCTCATAAAGTGTGTTCTATAAACAATCGATTTCTATTTTTTGTAGAAATATACGCTGTAGAAGTTAAGTGGATTTAGAAAAACTTTCTGTCACATACACGTATTATGTCTCCATTCGCTTTCGGGGTAATCTATGGATCTCCTCTGCTTAAAATACTCTTCCATAATTCCCACATTTCTAATTTTTCTCGAACTATCTCTTTCAAATTAAAGACTGTCATGGAAAGGGCGATAGATTAGATGAAAGAGGAGGCTTAGTCCAAATCTCGCCCAAATAAAGACTTTTGTTATTACTTCTTCCTCGTTCTTCTTTCGCTTTTCCTTAATCTTAGCGCATGCTTAAATTCGTCATACCATACCAAATGTTATCATTCCCTATGTATCTTTTAGTATTTAACATCATACAATTTTTCTGCGCTTTTCACCTATTCCCCTGTAAATTAGAAATTATCTACATTACTACACACTGGAAGTGTACACAACACAGTTGTAGATAGCTGTAGAGAGGAGGTCAGTGGAGTTGAAATAGTTTTGATTGTATAGTTGAAATAAAGTATGCTATCAAATCCACCTGCTGTTGCTGGAAGTTTCGTTTCTTCCAGCGTATTTCTGAAGCCGATGGGCAGAGCCGTTTGGGCGCCCTCAGCGACCGAAATTTCATGGTTTCGTTTGTTTAGAGTTTGCTCCCCTTCCAAACAAGAAACTCGGCTTTGCAAGGCGCCCTTAATTTTCTCTTTTGCCTCATTACATTTAACGTTCCCCAAGTTCGCGTGCATGCTTGGAGCTTTGTCATTCCTCCTATGCATCACGTCTTTTTTACCCATGCGCCCTTCATATTTTCAGTCAGCTGACTTCATTTTCTTACCTTTCTCAAACTCTTCAACGCGGAATAGCGTCAGGGGGGATTTTAAAATAGCTCATCTTGAAGCAAGGGATGACGTAATCGGAGACTATCTGCTGCCAAAAGGTCCGTGTCTTTGCTTGGCGGTAGTGAGTGTGAATGCTGCGAGGAATCATTGTATAGGCGAACAGTTTGGCTACCGAGAGGTTGTGCAGAGGCAAGAAGATTAGCTTTCCAAAGCCACAGCGAGAGGTATTTGGTCTTTCGGGTTTTGGTCACTGGTTTTTGCTTCGATCCCCAATTACGTCTCAAGTGTCACTCGGATTTTTTCATCCCAGAATTCACAATTTCACAACTCTTTGGACTAAATTTCTCTGCTTAGAATTACATACGTGGGCATCCAGATAGACATGTGGGTGACGCGCTCGACTTCGGTGAGCGCGGTTCCTGGTTCGATTCCCGGTGGGGGCTCACGTGCGGAATGACATTAGCTGTCGAAGCACTTTTAAATTACTACTACTATTACTACGGACTACTCACGTCTTTATTTCGGTCGCAGTTTCGACATTACACCCCCTCACACCAAATCCGTCACTAAGGACTTGAATGATACTATGGAGTACAACGTTGAGAAGAAAAATAAAAACAAATATGAAAATATAGTAAACTATAGAAAAAATGCTTTTTGAAATATTTCGAAGAATAAAAAGTGATTCGTAAACAAGAAGAAAAAAGGAAGAAAATAAATAATTTAGATTAATTAGTAAATTAAATAATTAAATAGCATTATAAAACACTCGCGAAGAAATGGGAGGATCATTATGCAGAAAATCGAAATAAAAGAGCAGACAATTACACGGAACCTATAGCAACGTGACACGACTGCTCAGTTCTGTATCAAATATTATTCTACCTCCATTAGTTATCACGTTTTCCTTTTGTATACGGTATCCTATGCTTTTCAGATGAGAAATATCCTCCTAAATTTCCGCATTTCTTTGCACAGATATTTCCAATGAACTGATAACCAATTGTGATTTAACTGATTTTCGGGATCGCTCCTCCGAAGGAGCACTTTTCCCGTGTACAGAGCGATTTACATTAATCTATCTGATGTCGAGGAAATCAATTTTAAGAGGTGCCTCGTTTAGAAGGATCTGAGAACCATTTATGAGTGCATCAATAAGAAAGAATATTTCAAAGGAAAGTGATGCTCAACTACTCTGTCAGAGAGTGGATTCCTACATCTTCTTGGGGATTATCTTCGACTTTTCTCTTTTACTGATATCGACACAAGTGATTAAACATATTATCTTCACAATGTACCTATGAATAAAAATTTTTTAATTTTTAAGTAAGCCCTTTGAGGTCAATTGCACAATTCACATTTTTTGTACTTATTAATCAAAATCCAAACAAATGTGTGAGTCGATGTAGATTACTATGGCGCGTGGTAATATGCATTAATATGGCAATGTGTGCATACACCGTGAAACTAATTTATAGTCAGTTGATATCGTACAGCGCTTGCAGAAGTATGAGCGTTCGAATTACTTATTCGCAGACTTAAGTAGATCAATGCTGTGTAATGAAGAAGTACAGCGAAAGGCGATACGCTTCGTAAAAAATTGTTACGACAAATCAGTGAGCCTTACTCGAATGCTTCAGGACGCAGGATGGGAATTTCTAGAAGATAGAATATTTAAACAAAGGATAAATCTACTTAATAAGTTCAGAGAAGGTACTTTCGTATAACACGTAGCTTTCTCCCTGTTACATAGGCCGTTCTGCCTCTGAGAGAAAATCAGAGAAATAGATGCTAGAACGAATCGATTCAAAATATCATTTTTTCCGCGAACGATACTAGAAAGTAATTAATTAGAGAAGTAGAGTCATGGTGCTTGCACCCCCTGCTTGGGCGTCTTGCAGAGTACATATATAGATGTAGATGATCAGAGAGAAATTACAAACACTAAGGAGTCAGCAGCCAAAATATATTTATTGCAAAGCTTAAGAGTAGTATTTCTTTCCAACATCCAGAGCCTCCAGCTTTTCATTCAATCAGAAGTCAATGAGATTCATTGTTTGGTTTCCTATGATAATATCCTGCACAAAAATTTTGGCATAGTTTGTACCACATAAGTGTGTTTTGTTGAATTTTTGAGCTAGGCTAAGGTAGCTTATACTCAAAACATACTGATCCTGTCCTAATGCTCCTTCTATAAGATATCCCATATTAGAGAAACTCTAGTTTTGTAGCTAAGCTAGCTTAAATTCAAACTCACCTAATTCTGTCCTACAATATCCTATAAGATATTTCACAGGAGATTCGTATAATATTGTTGAAAATTTTCAATAATACTCTCTTAAATACTCCCCCTTTGCTATAGGACTTCAATAGATACCAAAATTTCCATTAGGAACAACTTGGATAGAACATTTTTATTCAAAATACATGGATTGATTCTTATTATCCACAGAGAGAAGTAAGAAATATCGGTATTCGATTAGCAGAAAATATGCATTCTCTGGTTTCTGATGTTTTATCGAAAATGCCCACCATAGGAACAACGAGCTACTTGTGGCCATGTGTATTCCGTAAGTACATAAGCACCATACGTATTATATAAGTTCTATAAGTATTTTATAAGTACAATGGAATTGGAAAATTAGGTCAGCATGTCACTCTATTGCTGAAACAACTTCATATTGGCTCAATTTTCAATCATCATAAGGTGTCTCTTATGTGTGATATGAAACGAAACGGTCAATAGCGAAAAATAACAGTTTGTAAGACCACAGCCGATTATTCGAAGAATTCCTGGAAGGATACATCTTGTTTACTCTCTAATAATTTAATAGCAATTATTAAATTTTGCTTATTTAAAACTGAGTTGTACCTGACGGAGCTTGTTGCTGCTTGCGCACGCTATTTACCCTTATACCGAAAAATTTTAAATTGCACTACTAACTTATTCATGTATTGTTCGATATTCCCATGTTTCCTCAGTTTATTCGTCCCCTTCCCTGTGTGGATGCTCATCCTCATCGTTGAGATTTACTTTCATAACCCTTAGAGGTTTAGAGGTTTAAAAAACACTCCGTAAGCCGTCTTTCGGCAAGCGGAACTCGCGCTCAGAGACAAACGGGAAGCTCCGGATTAGCGATTTCTGGGAGGGCCCCAGAAATCGGTAATCCGGACCCCTCAGGGGGTCTCCACAAATTTGTGAAGACCCCCTGAGGATGGAGGCTTTGTCTCTAAAGTGATCATTGGGCCTTCCCAGAAATCGGTAATCCGGAGCTTCCCGTTTGTCTCTGAGCGCGAGTTCCGCTTGCCGAAAGACGGCTTACGGAGTGTTTTTTAAACCTCTAATTCACAACAGCCGTGTTCCCACCTTCTTTTTCTTTCGATAACCCTACCTTACGGAAACTTTTCCCAAAATTCAACTCTTCATATACGTTGACATATAATATTGTCTAAGTGGAACAGAGGCTAGGCCTAGCATAATCCCTCCATTTAAACGGTGGGATCGATTAATTATTAAAATTGCGAGCGTCTCACCATCAAGAGCACCTGACTGATGTTCCTGACCTTGTCTTCAGGTAACCCACTGCACTCAATTGCCCTTCAGGCAATTCATGTACGCCGTCGGCCCTGAGGATACATTTTTGTCTGACGGCTTCCCTCAGGCACGGTTTGCTTGCTTTTCGTTGGATTTTGGATGGAAGAAAAAGCGCTTTTTACAACGATGACTTCATTAGGCGAACTTCGGTCTCACGAGGCCGCTTTTACAAGTTACAATTTTGAGTTTCAAACATAAACATGGCTTAACCAAGATTCAAACTCGAGAATTCACAAATTGCAATAGGTTTTTAGACGCAATTTCTAAATTTACTATCTTGCCTCTGGTGGAAACCCGCCATTCCAGCTCAGTAATAGGAGTAATAAAATCATATAAAAAGGATATTCCGCAACGAAATTATTTACCCAGCCAATCCTTAATCTTTCCGTTGCTTTTGGGAAATGGCAATTGGGCCGCGGAGCTCAGTTGATTCACAAAATCAATCATCCAAAAGAAACGAAATCTCACGTATGCAAGAAATTTCCCGTAGAGCACTCGCAAAATACATATTAAGAGAAGAGCGAAGATTCAATTGCAACAAACATATAACTTTGACTGAATTCAGAGGTTAATCACTTTCACAAATATTAATCAATTATTCATAAACATCACATATCTGGGAAAAGGTGAAAATTTCATTCAACTATTAAACTAACGGTTACGGTTATGAGATTAATGCTAAGAATACTCGATATACGTAACGTAATGCTCTGATGATGTAGAAACTCAAGATTATGAAGCCTATGTAAAATAACGAATCAAAAACATAAAAGTAATTCTATGGACTTAGCCTTCAGTCAGCTGCATTTTGTACAAAATAAAAAATACTTAAAACGCTTCACTTTTAATAATCATCATAACACATTACAACAAAAACATTGGGCTCCCGATAGCCAAGTGGGCAACGCGTTAGACTTCAGTGAAAGCTGTCCCGGTTTCGATTCCCGGTGGGGGCCTACGTGCGAAATGACCTAAGCTGTCGAAGCACTTTTAACAATAATAATAATAATAACAAAAACATCTGAACTATGTCACGAAACAAAGAATGTGGTTTTTGGTATATTGTGGTTTAATTTGCGTCGAGATGTAGCTTTTCGAGTTATCTTTTTTACTTAACATGAAAGATATTTATTTTCCTTCGTGAGAGAGATTTGTTTATATATTTTTATAAAAGTTCTATATCCATTTATGTTTCAAAGCATGAAAGTTTAAAGAACGATTTTCCGCATGATGCAGGTTGCGTTCTAAAAACGGATCTACTCACGTCTCTTTCTGTGTTTTGCAAACCTTGACAGCTATTTTCATCAAGGCCGCTTATAAGTTTCGGGACGATGCTTGGTCCTTCAGCCTACATCCCACAGCACAAAGATTGAAAATCGCATTCTAACGTATAAAAACTGATTTCATTATGTTACTTATTGTTTCGTTTTCGCGATAAATTCTATCCAAATTAGTTACACATATCGTGTGAACACTTAAAATGCTATAATGATCATTTCGGCAAAACTTTCAAAGTGTGGTTATCCAATGATCCAACACTCAGGACATCAATATGACGCACTTTCTTTTTAAAAATATTGAATAAGCAAAAAAAAGTTTTTGGATATTGTTTTTAGCGTGTTGCTATTGCTATTTACTGATATTGAAGAAATCATAGATTCTTATAACTCGTATTAAGAAGAACACTGCCCAGTACTTATAATTTTGAAGCTTGTTTTCATCCAGCTGATGATTTTTTCAAATTCTTTGATATCCAAAATTCCCTGAAACATGACTGTTAAGTTAGTGTCTTACCGAAATTATCATAGCTGGTGCTATTTCACGATACTTATACGATATATGGAAAAATGATAATGTTAGCTATGAGAAAGAAACTTTAATATTAACAAACCACATTGTGGTTTGTTAATATTAAAGTTTCTTTCTCATAGCTTACAATGATTTACCACCAAGTCAAGGCCGAGACCATCTCATCTAAATGATAATGTTACCTATGTATTACTCGAGTAAGCTAAATCTAACGATTATTTTTATAATTACATTGTTATCTAAATAAATAAAATTATCATTTGAATCTTATCATCTTGAACACACTGCATCAATATTCATTTAAATATCGAATCAAATGGAAACGAGTTCTCAAGTATGATATGCATACAATTTTATACGACAGGAGTAACAGAATGCTCAATCTATTGTTTAATATCTGAAATCCATTAATGCGACCTATATTAAAGTTGTGAATTCATAATACCTCATAAATGGTACATATTATATACCCTCGACTTTTGTTCCTCCGGGTTGGCTGATAATGATTCAGGTCAGTTTTGATCATTTAGTCCCGAGGTTCTAATAGCTGAGGGACATTTACCATCTCTATTATCTAGTTCCGCCTGGGCTAATTCTCCTCTTCATTCTAATGAGAAACGAGAAAATAGCAACAGTCTCGGCTTCTTCATTTTATTGTTCGCCAAATAAGCTGAGTAACTCAAACGATAGTTTTACGAAACGATATATACCATCTCATTCTCTTTATTAAAATACTTGCATTGAAGATGAAAGAAATTCATCAGTTCGCTTTGAAATGAACGGTAAGTGTGCTTCAACCAATTTTTGTGTGCCAGCGAATTACGGATAAGACAACAACAATAAGGTGTGCGGCGGGAATGAATGCAATAATTATGTATGGTACATAACTACTGCTTTCTATATACGTACATACTACATGTGTGGTATATAACTAAAACTATAACTAGAACTGGTACTACTGCATAAAGTTATATGAGGAACCTGAGGGAAAAATAAGAGAAGTAGTGGAGAATGAGGGGGTAACGAACAAATGTGAACGAAAAGAAATATCACGTAATCAGTTCTAAAGATCAATTTTGGGTTAATTTGAACAAACGGAATGGATAGGTGAAAGTGGAATGACTGACATGATATGAAAACAGGAGTGGAATTGATAGGAAAAGAACAAGAAAAAGCTGTCTGAATATGATAAACGAGAACCTAAAGAGGTGCTAAACTTAATGAATGGAATGAAATATATGAAAATATTCATGAATGTATTTGAAGTTACACGTCGAAAGATAGAAAAGTATGGAGAGATATTGTGTCTGTAAGAGGATGTTAGCTTGCTTTCCCTAAAGTGGAACTGCGTGATTTAAATGAGTACATGCAGACATTTACGTCGCAGCGAATATCAATTAAATGATGAGTGAGAGATTTTTGTGAACATATTTTCTTATAAGAAATTAAATTTTCTTTTGGCAACAACAGTTACTTATATACATAACACCCCAGTAAAAGACTAAACTATAGTTTTCGTGCGTTTGGTAGCATTCTTCCAATAAGTGAGGGATAGCTCATATTATTCTATGAATGAAACAAAAGAAAAATTTTTACCATTCTGTACTTTCCCAAGTCCAGTAAAGCTTATACGGATTGAGAAATACCTGGGTACTCCGTTAAAATTTTACCGTCATAAAGTAACAGAGATTAAGGTGGTATAAGCCTCGCATATAGTAGATATAAAATCTATATAAGGTCATTAACAACTACACTAATATCCCAAGGAAGAATGGACTTGAAAAAAGTCTGACGGGACCGGGAAGACTTTCAGACTTTTCAGAGTTTTCAGACTTTTTTCAAGTCCATTCTTCCTTGGGATTTTTCCTGGGTGCGCACCATCTTGCGCAAAGTCACCCTTACCCATTTTCCTTTAACTACACTAATATTTCTAGACATTAGGATAGAAACAATTAAGAACGGAACGTCAGCCTTCATTATTTTTTTCATAAGAATACGCTCTAAAATATCAAACACTTTTTTGGTAACCTCCACCGTGACTACGATCATGAAATTTTCAGCTTATGCTGGAAATCTCAAAAATCGAAAGAAAGTAAAACTGATTTTCTCAAACAACAACATTCAGCAACAACATTTTTCTGATCTGCATTTTCATACCAGTATTCTTCTCGTTCAACGTAGAATTCTTAAGACTGTCAAATTCAATGAAAGCATACATTTATACCAAACATTTTATAAAATGTACTTACTAGGCCCACAACTTGGTTCCGTTAAATTATTCATAAGTAGTATTTGTTAGCCTGTCACATTCGCTGACTTGTCCAGCGAAAAGGTGAATCTGAAAGTCTGTCAGAGGAGAGGGCGAATTTAGACAATTTATTTGTATACTCCCGTTAGAGTATCAGTAGTCTTCGTGCCGTAATTCTCTGCCACAAATCGTTTACATGTTTTTGTAGTGATAAATGCGGTGCATGTATGTACAGTGTTTGTGATTAAATGTAAAACTTCTAGAACCAGACTTCTGTCAGGTTATAGTGACCTGTCATTAAATATAGATGCTTTACATTTAATGACACTTGTTTAGAAAAGTTGCATCATAACCTCTACAAATTGCTGGTCTTATGATGTTGTCAAGGAGGAGCTACCTCCTCCTGTAGACCTAACTTTGGCCCCGAATAATGTACAAGAGCCAAATTGTTTATAATTATGAGAGCATTCAGCGTAAAATAAACGAAAATCATACCTTGTATATAACCAACAAATTGTTTGTGAACATCCAGACAACCACATCAATGTTATACGTCAAGCTACAGCGCCATCGAGGATTCTCTGAGATTCTAATTCCCAACATTTCGTTTTTCCAACCTTTTGTCACGGCCCACTTGGAGACATTATTATTATCATTATTATTAACACAAACGTATAAGCACGAAAAACTGCACGTTTTTATATTCAACCTACGTTCAATCTGTATATGAAGAATACACCATGAGTGGAATAAATTCTTCCAGTAATAATACTAAAAATATGAGTAAAGTATATTACAAAAAGTGAGAGAAGGCTTGCTTGAAACGCGAATGACATACATTTCGAACTACTGCTACGATCATTACCCCAACATTTCTGGACATACACGCATATATCTCCAAGCTATTCGTTTGACGACCCCTGTTTACGGAAATTTCTTTGTTTCTACCACTTCGACCACCCTAGGGATGCATTTATGACTCACGTTTAGGAATTTCCTTCTATATATATTCTGTGGCACCTCGGTACGGAAGCATAACTTTTCCCTTAGGATAATGGGTAGCGCATTCGCCTTTGACGAAAGTGGTCCCGGGTTTGATTCCCGGCGGGGGCCCACATGTTCAAAATGACCTCAGCTGTCACTTTTAGCAATACCAATACTTAAACTGTATTATATGGATACATATTTGAGGCACATAATACTCAAGCGTTTCAGCTCTTCGAATGCTTAAAAAAGCTGATGAAACCGATATTACAAGTCTCGTACACATCGATGATCAAACCAAATAACTGACAGTAATAACAAACAAACCAACGAATTAGAGTACACGCCAAGGAGTTAGAATATCGAATTAATTCCTCACAAAATGCTCGGAAAATCTGCCTCTATTAATAACGAATGATCTTAGCTTTACTACCTGAAACCTCATCTAAACGTTTTCCAAACATTGCAAAAAACTCAAAATTTTGAACAAATCCTGACGAAAAAGGATGAAGATGTTGTGAATCCCGTTTTTCGTTTCTTACATGCAAGAAATTCTAAGAATTTTCAAAGAACACTACCAACATCCCTTATTAATCCTTCCTACCATACCATTATCAGACAGTCCTTAAAACCATTTACATTAGATTTAAAAGCCATGATGCTCTCAAGAGCAGAATTTTCCAACCCGAGTCCCTATCACCCAATTCGTGTGGCCCGTTCCTGAAAGTTTCCTTCATCTTTTCATCCTGAATCTTAGTAAATAAAATATAAAATAGCAAATGTAATTAGAATATACAAAACAATAAAAATGTTCGATCGCCAATATATCACCGCTATGTAACGGTTGAAAAAAATGATTTTATTTGCGTTGTTAGCGTTTCGTAGAATGGCGAGGAACTCTATCAGCGGCCCGCGAAATATTGATGGGAGTTAATGCGGCCTACTGGAAGTCAAAGATAGATGCCTGATTACTAATTCTAACTATAACCTTAACAATCTGAAACGACTGACACTTGAACTAATGAGGATTCGTCATGTAGACAAACCAAAGGATGTGTATATTCAAAACTTTTTTCGTCCGATCCAAAATAAAACTTGATTTGGCATCAGGATAGATTTTGTGCGAGAGGATTTGAGTTTAGGCAATATATACGAAACACAACGCAATATTGATGAAATATTACATTAAGAGCGTTTTCCAAACTTTATCCCGCGAAACGGTCTTCCGAAAGTCAAACGTTCCTAGGAAAAAATTTCGCCTCATATGATTTTAAACGCTGCGCCAAATTGAACTTATCTCAAAATCACGTCTCCCCAATTTACCAGGTGATTTCGATATCAATGAATTCTAATTTCTACTTTTTTACCGTATGTATAACACCATCAACCTTACCTAAAAAAATACCTGGGTACTCCGTTAAAATTTTACCGTCCGACTCTATCATAGGAAAACTTTGGGACACACTGCTTTAGATAAGGCGACCGACTTCATTTTCAAACATATTAGAATTACTAAATAAGGTAAGAACACTTAGTAACTTCCACAGATATATTTTATTTCACAGAGGCGACTAGTTTCGTCAAATCGACATCTTCACCTGAAGAAAAAATTCACCTGAAGATGTCGATTCGACGAAACTAGTCGCCTCTGNTTATTATTTTGTGTAATAGAGCAACATAGGTTGTATAAGAATACCAAGTTTTGTTTTGCTCAACGGAATACTGCGTGAGATAACGTGTCTCATACTTGCTAAAAATCGCTGTCTAACTGTAGAAGGCTGCGGTAGGGGGTCAAACAAATGACTATATCTCAGCAAATATTTCATCGATGGATGAAAAACTTGGGAAATGTTCATAGAAGATATGAAATTATGTTCACACAAAATTTCATTGTAATCAGTGATGGTCGAGCGGGGCATTTCCCTGAAATTGGTCCACTTGACATGGAATGCCCCTTTAGACTTCCTTGCTAGGATTTGTGCGAAGGATTCTAAGCTGAACCGTTCACTTGGGTCGTTACTTTTTAGCTGCAACGGAAATCCTCACGATTGGTCCTCTAACAATAGTGGGAAACTATTGATGGATTTCTCTAATAAATTGTATCGCAGCCGGTGTGCGTGGTATACTGGAGTAAGAGTAAGCTTTGGTGTTCCGCGTAATATCAGCGGTAGCAGCGTAACTAAGGGGTGGTTTATGGGGTGTAAACCTATGGGGGGAACAGAGCCAACTTTGAAATGTGCCGTGAGAGAGGATGTCCTGCCTATGGGATGGCTGAAGATGTGGGTAAATAACGACGTTGAATAACCAGCAATAAATCAACAAAGTTGCTGCATAAAGTAGATAAAATGGAGTCTTGCATGAAAATGCATCCAAAATGATGGGTATGTTTACTATATTTGCAAATATTGAAATGTGTAAGATAAAAAATGTCAGCCTCTCGAAATCAATTCATTTTTTTACCATCGCGCGAGTAAAACAGTGGTTTGAGGAATGAACCATTCATATTACAATTTGGGGGGAAATTCGACTGCTCCAATATTGTAGGCAATTTTGCGTTTCTCCGCCACTCTGAACCTCTCCCATAGACAAATACCGCCTACTTGCTGTTGGATACAAACAAATTTATTAAGTTTCGGGACATATCTTGGGTCAAATTCTGCGAGATATTTTCTTACTTTTCGAGAAATGAACTTCATTCTCTTTTGTCATCAAGACTTGAGGTCTTGAGATTTGAACTCAAACGATGAATCCCGTCACTGAAGTAAAGTTTAAATATTTTGAGCTACATATTACATATGTGATAAAGTCAGTGCTTCCTTAAAAAGTGTACTATAGAAGATAGGGTATAACTTATAATTAGACTGAAAATATATATTGTAGGAACACTAGTGCGTCATTATTTTGTTTGTTTTTATTCTCTTTCTGTAGAATCTAGTTTATATAGTGTCTATCTTTCTATATTTTCAGGCTTCTCTCACTAACAAGGAAAAATATGACAAAATAAAATGACGTAGAGTGCAATTTCTAAATGTTGTTTAACGATCCTTTGAACGGAATCATCATATTTGGTCACAAGATATTCTTAATGAATATGAATTGATCGTTCAAATTCAAGGTGCGACTGATTTTTAAGGTGTGTAATGTAATGATGTTTGTGATTCTCAATCTCTTTTTTTCTAAACTTTTTTGCGTTTTGTCTCAATGTATTTTGAATTTTCCTCTTTTCAATTTATTTGATTTTTCTTCACCTTTTACTGAACTATATTGTGTTTTATACTGTCTTCGTACTTCTTCGTTCTGTTTTTTCGAGTTTTTAAACTTAATTCTCTTTGGGTATTATTATTCTTTGCCAACAGTAAATTGCAAATAATTTTTCCCACACTCTCGTCGAATCCGTGTCTCTATACGTGAACAATTTAACGGTATATACACATATCAAGTTGCCCATCCCTCGCTTATTTCTTAGAATATTTATCCAAGCAAACGCATGGGAAATATATTTAGTTTTCACAAGAATTTAATTTGTATTAGTGTTGCCATAAAACTGAAGTTCGGCATGAAAAGATACCGAAAGACGTCAATTTTCATACAATTAAGTTTATATTCACCGTGACATTCGCAGATTAATACATTTTAATCACACTCTCCCTCTAAAAAAGCTTCTTTTAGTCACAGAATCTCTCCAAAATATTCCATTTTTGTTTATATCTTTCAATTTACACACATCCATACAACGTTTATACGCTTTATTTTGTTCTTTAAACTTCGTACGTCGCTACTTTTTGGAACCATATTCACCTCACTCAAACTGTTTGTTTCAGGTCCACCACTTCCGGGAGGGTCACTCTGTCTGCAAATGATTCCATCCGAAGGGCGGTTTATCCGAGGGCCTTCACCATTAGTTATGAAAAACTTGGAGAGTGGAAGGGGCTCCATAGCCAAGATGAGGAATGAGGTAAATTTATCGATCACCGCATCTACGTACTCATAACACAATATGTTTGACTCATTTTAAATTAAAATAGCAATAATTTCGGTTGAAATTTCTTGTGGATTTGTACAAGTGCTTTTATTAAACATTCTTCTACGATGAAATTCCACCAAGTATCGCTTAATGATATTCCTCACTGAGCTAGAATCCTGTGAACGGAATAAGTACACGAATGTGGCATATTGAACCATATGACGCTATATTTTATACCGTTGAATAAGGAGCGATCGAAATTAATCTGCATCTTCCAGGCTTCATTTTATTCTGGAATAAGACTGAAGCAAAAGTAAACTAAAGGTAACTTTTCTCCATCCCAAGCCTACAAGCAATCGAAAACGTTGCATTCATCAGGGCACAATTGCAAGACCATAGTTGCCAATTTAGCGATTTTGTCGCTAAATCAAGCGACCTTTTCCTTCATTTAGCGACCTCTTTTCTGTCTTAACGACATCTCGTACTCGTACTCTATAACATACTCGTATTTAATGACGCTGACCCTCATCTACCTACTCTTAATACAATATGCTTGACTTATTTTAAATTAAAATAGCATTACTTTCGGTAGGAAAAAAACATTATAGTCTTACTATAAATTTAATTTTTGTAATTCTTGATATGATACTCCATTTATGAAAGCAAATATAAGCTATTTTATCGTAAAGAATGAAAAGTCGCATCTTTTGATTCTTATGTTATGGAGTCTTCATTAGGTTATAGAGACCTACCACAAACTCATGCCAGAAAATATCGAAAACTATTTTAAATTTGACTGAACTTTCGGGTATTCTTATTTAACACACCACCTTAACTTACTTCTAATATGTTCGTAATTTATTTTCGCATGACCATGCACCAAGGTAAGTAAGTCTCTCTTTCGCGCCAAGTGCAATTCGAAAGTACGAAATAAGAACGTAGAAGTTAAAAAGTAAGAACGTAAAAGTAAAAAAGCGCCGCAAATAATTATATCCGGCAACTAACAGAGAAAGAACAATCCGTATCCGTAAAAATCGAAAGCTATTTTATTTTCAAAAAATAAATCTATGTGCAGGACCCTCTCTCAGTACCAGACACACTCATACTCCATATAAGTAATTCTGCTCCAGTCCATCCTATTTTTTAGTCATTTATTTACCATTTTGCCAAGCCAGAGGACACCATATATAAATAATTTTCCTGTAACCATATTTACTAAAAGTCATTTCATATACCGCCCCCCGCTTGCTTGACCCGAGGCCTGGCCTTTCATGATAACCACCCTTAACCGGCACTGTTCGCATTCAGTGAAGATGTTGCGATGAACCACTTCTTACAGACTGTTCCTACACTATCGATTAGTGCGATTCCGATCCACAAATGATTAAAAGATTACCGGAAAGAAGAAATGAGGCGTCGAGAGTGATTTGAGAGGGGATTCATCGGGGGACTGGGACACCGAAAGAGATCTCCGCAAGGACGGAAATACACAAGCGGCTGAGGAAGGGCGTCGCAGCGAACCTAATGAATTAAGGCTTCCAGTTTTCCCCACTTTTCCACGGAGAGCGCGGTTCGAGCCCGTGGCATGGGGATTTTAATGGCGCACGCGTGACTCAGTACGCGGCATTTGGCGGGCGTGTTCCATGGGGGGGATGGTGAATCACTGCCGTTCTTTGCAAATGCTGATTCGATCAAGTTTTAAGGGGAAGACGTAGGGAGAGGTGAGAGGAGGAAAAAATGTAGCGCGCGTGACGTGAGCAGATGTTGCTATGTATAGGGCGCGGCATCGGAGAGAAATAGTGTCGTCGGATGAGTGCGACTGTGGTAGAGACCCCGTGCCCATCAAGAAGCGATACGGAAAAAAACTTACCCACATGACGGCTTGACGACGGTTTTAACTAATTAGAACTCAAGGAGATTTAAATGTGGAAAGGTGGTAATTCTTCCGTGGATTCGAAAAGGATTCTGGGTCGTTGGTGGTGGGAAACGACTTTTGAAAGCGCTCGCTCGGTCAGTAATCGAGAGAGCCAATTAACATTCGCTCAGTGGTCATCAATATTAAATACGTTAAGGTGTCAGAATACAACGGAATTATTTATGAAAGATATCATAAAAATGAATTTTTGAAGTTTATATGCCAATATCTACAATCGATATGTAAAATCGATATCTACAATCGATATTTATAATCTATATTTATGATAGATACAATATATCGATGTATGGATTCCAAACAGTAAAGCACGAAATACAACCGGCAAACTATGCCTTCATCAGGTTTTCTTATAGACTAGACTTTCAGCCACCCTGAGGCAGGAGGTTCCATTCAGCCCTCTAACACACTTATGCGTCATGATGGTCAAAGGATCGTTCTTCTCCGAACCATTGACATTAAGCTATCGCTTGGTATTTTTCGATTATTAATTTACCTTGACATCATCTTATTACTAATTTCAACTTGTTTATAAAAAGTGACTCACAGTGAATATATATTTTATCAAAGTGACGTAAAGAGCCGAGAATCTCACGCCAAATATCTCGGAAACATCCCTTTTGTTTTCTTTAGGAAAGCTTAAGCTTAGAAAAGGCTACTTTTCTAATCTGAAAGGTATTGAGCCCCTTAGGAATTTATCCCCTATTTTTTTGGAATATATACAAGTAAGTGCCTGATTTTTCTTGAGAATTAAATTGCTACGTCACTCAAGCCAGAAAGAGGCCTCCTCCCGTAGTGTGCGTCGTGAGTCGACTGATTCACTTGCTTAACAACTGAGTCCGGCCCTGTACCTCAAGAGCGATATTATTTACATTACGAGGGCATTCATAACACTGTATGTAATTATTGTGTTGATTGTACTATTTCGTTTGTGTTTTATTAATTTACATTGAGAATTTGACGTTACCACTGTATTTTCTGTTTTTTTTTCCAGTTCGTAATTCATTACTTATTTATCATTCCAATATTTCATCTTTATTCTATATTTTCTTATTCCTTTTATTATTCTGTTTAATTATATTTTACTGCCTACTTCTTATGATTTCAAACCCAACACCTGTTACTATCTGAATAATTTGTAAGAATTATGCATTTTTTCTATTTTTTCCAGCTGTATTGCTGACACTTTTCTTTTACTTATTTTTCCCTCTTCATTTAAATTTTAGTTGCTACTGTCCGTAGGTTTCTCAGGTGATTTTCACTCTACCCTTCACGTTAGTGTTTTCCTGCAGGTCTTTAATTTTTTCCTAAGGTCAGACTTAGGTTTTTCAAACCCACGTAATAATTCCTTCTTTTATTGCCTTTCTTTAGCTCAACTCCCAATACCTCTTTCATTTTATCTGAAATGACGAACGGTTAGATATAAGAAGAGACTAATAAGTCTCAATCTCGCCCTTAAATAAGGAAGTTTAAATAATATTTTTATTGTGACATTTCTGGAATCAGGTTTACCACTTTTGGGAAAGTTTTAAACTAATATATAGGCGAGCAACATAACCGTGCAGAATTGTTACAAGTCACTGATGATGAAAAGACATATTTCATGCGTCATAATGAGATGTAAAAATATCTCTATGAGCAACAATACAGCGTCTACCGATCACTTAATGAACTAATTATAAACCATTTTACGCTTTCAAACGATAATGAACTATACCTGATGACACAGTTTTTTACATCCTGTTGAGTAATTATTTTTATAGAATCTGTATTCACCCTGATTATTTAAATACGATTCGGTTACGAGTTGACTAAAGAGATGTTAATTTCGTCATAAAAATGTTTATAAAAACATGAGAATGTTTTTAATTATCTAAAAATTTTCCAAATATCAACCATAGCAATTATATGGTAATACATAACATGAATATGGAAAATCATATAAATATACCAATATAAAGAACTCAAATGTTTACCCGGAGTGGACGGAATGAAACTGATCTCAGAATTTCCTATTTAAATTAATTATCTTTCATTCCTTTAATTATTTGGCTTAAAAAAA
>KZ308707.1:210498-309115 GCA_000376725.2 Ladona fulva | reverse complement strand
GTTGTATTTGTATTGCCAAACTTATATCGCGTAACCCACGCAATGTAGCTACATTGTAGCATTTATATTTTCACCCAAATTCACGTATCGTTTGACCCTTCTCAAGTTCTCGAAAGCAGCTCCTGGCGGGAAGTCACCCCCCCTCCCCTCCGTGTAATAGGGAACCGAAACTCTACTCAGCAAGCCGAGGATGCAGAAACAGAATCGCATAATCCGCGCCATCTAGCTACATTGTAGCATTTACATTTTTACCCATATTCACGTATCGTCTGGCCCTTCTCAGGTTCTCGGAAGCAACTCCGCTCCTAGGCGGGGAGTCGCCCCTCAAGAGAAGAGAAATTCGGCTCCAGGATGAACAATGTAGTAAGAACTGCCTCTCAATGCGTTCAGCGTGCCAGGAATTCAAATTTTCACTTTCGATTACTCAAATGTAACGATTACTCGCACGAGCTTTGAAGTAGATTACCAGTAAAAATTACTTTTTTAAAAACGTATTGATTACAAGTAAAATATTACCAAAATGTAATCGTTACAAGTAATTCGATTACTTTGACTTTGTTACATCACATCACTGGAAAGCATACAAAGTAATACCTTTTCTCAATGAAATTAATCTATTTCAAATTGCAGCTAGCATCTTTATAAGTTGTCTTTCAATCCAAATTTCTATTTAAAGGAAATATATGATTCTAGTTCAAAGGTCCACAAAAAACAGTAATGCCAGATAACACAAAAGTAAAGGTTGCAGAATAAAACTCAACTGTAGAAAAAGTGAAGTATAATTGAAGAAGTTTGCCAATCAAAGAGGTATGAATATTTGTATATTAATGATAACATATCTCTATGAAGCATACAGAATTAGGTATCACAAAAATCGTTAGCTTTATATTTATTCTGATTTATTTCAACATTTCAACTTTTTCAAAATCCATAACTTGGCATGATTGTGAATCATTTAGTACAAAAATAATGGGAGCAATTATCAAACAGAACTCTCTCAATAGCATTAAATTAAAAAAAAAAATATGTATATAATGTCAATATTCAATTTTTTCATTTCCAAAGAGCAAATCTTGAGTAAAGTTGTATCTTGAGCTCAAAATACTGGTGGCATGAGTAAATATTCCAAAACATATATGTAAGTCGTAAGTCATGAGACTCCAGTGCAAGATATCTATTGTTTTACAAGATTGTGATAGCACTAATAACTCTCAACGAAAAGACATCTTAATTTCTCAGCAGGGTCCACATCCTTAGCAGGGATAGTGAACTTTTTGTGGCAAGAATGCATTATATGATAGATATAAAAGACTTTCATCCCAATGTGATGCCAAATAAAAGAGTGAGATGCCAATATCAGCTTTTTCATTAGAAGGGAGGATGAAAAGTAGATGAAATAATATTAAAATTCATGCCTGGCTTTATTAGCATGAGATCGCCATATTACACACCTACAATACAATCGCCCCCTTCTCTACCACCTTACATCACACATATGGAAGGCATCTTACACCATCAGTACATCTTTCTCTGTTGATGTCTTACAAAAACTACTCTAAGGCACAATTTTATGGCTAACACTATGACAGAGTTTATGCCAGCGGGAGATACTGGAACATCTGCCGCATTCATACAATAGGGGTTTGCGCAATTACAACTTTCTTGCCAAAATGAAGAAACCAGAGCTGGAAGCACTACTAAACAAGAGAAGCCATCATCCGTACCATAGGTCAGTCCTTGCAAGACATTGGCAGAGTCAGACATGCTGACATTGTACAGTTCCCTTTCACATGAGTGGTGGAAGGTGATAGAGATGGGGGATGATTATATTGAAGGCATGTTATATGGTTATCTTCTGTCAATAAAGCCAGATGCAAATTATAAGTGTTGCCACTACTTTTTATCCAGCCCTTGTACACCAACAATGGGATCAAGTTGTTGAAATTGATGTGAATAATCATTAATCTTCACTACTAGTGAACAGAATCCAAATTTATTTACTCTGGGTCTTCATTTTTTAAGTGAAGAATACACAGCAAGGATAGTACCATAAGAATTCTGCATGCCAAAAAACATCCCACGTGCCACTTTAGGCACATGTACCATAGGTTTGACACACCTATCCTAGGCTCTCACAGGAATGCAACTCTGGAATGTTTATGCCAAGAGGAATTTCATCACCCATATTTGTTAAAATAAGGATTAGAGTTGAAATATTTTACAACAGTTATGCAATAATATCTGTAGAATTTTTTGCATAGAAGAGCTCTGCAACTGATGCAGAAGTTACCATTATTTCAACTTGCTAGTATCGATAGATGCTCTGAGAAATTGTATTACTGTAGCTAATTGAAAAATTATACTTTTAAGAAAAACTCATAATAGAAATAAACAGACTAAAATCAAAGGAATTGAAAATTTTAGAGAACGAGGAAAAATAATAACCTTTGCTGATACATTGGGAAAGCAAGATGATGCATCAATATTAAGAATCTGGTGGGTGGAGAGGAATTTGTCTTTTTTATAGAACAAAGATGTGCAAGGTGAAGAGATATTACAGAAAATGAAATGGTTGCCAACGAAGCCACTCAACAATAAACCAAGTAATACTTTCAGACAATTCACAAAAATGACAAGGATACAATTATGTTATTTCATAAGTTGAACTTTGACAAGAATCTTACAAGGTTTACAGAGAAAATACTGCTAAAGGAATTGGTAAATAGCAAATCAGCAGAAACTAAGAATTTAATCCAAGGTAATGTTTAAAGAACCTACATTAAAGTATTGAATAATACAAAGGATTTATGAGAAATCATAGGTTTAGTTAAGAAGATGCACTGTCTATCTCCCATTAACTTTGGAGAATCTCAAAGAAGCCACAATGAGCTGGTGAGATTGATCTTACAAGAAAGCTGACTACTAAAATTTTGCACAAAATTTATAGGTTTTACTTATCTCAAATGAAAGTCAACCCTATGTTCTGCCATTGATTGTCATACTGCTAATCTAATTCCAGCCATCAAAATTGGTCAGTATTTAAATCCCTGCTTTTGAGTATTAAGGTCTAAAAGAAACATTTTTCATTTCTAGATATCCTTGGCTTCCCAGATACACAGTTATCCATAATGAGTTAATGCCTTTTCTCCTTATTTATTCCTTTGGAGAAAACCCTTAAAAAAACATTGCTTTGTGAGTCAGCTGCCTCAATAAGGACCTCTGATGGTGGTTGTTGTCACACATGTGGGACGCCACTTGTATTGCTCAAAAAGTATCCCATTAACAGAGTGGAAATGATGCAGCATGGTAGTTTTGTGGCTGGAATACCTACCTGGGAAGACAAAGTTTTGGGTTCAAGTCTCAATCATGTCATTATTGCTCACTTCTGTTTATCCTTGTGTTTCCAGGTGAACTGCTACCAGAACAAAGTTAATGCCTTTCCTCCTCAGCATAAAAGAGATTTAATTTGATTATATATTGTGGATTTAGTCTAGTTTTGTTACATAATCTTTAATAAACTATGGAGATATTCCATCATGTTAGATAATAACTAATAACTATGGAGATATGTTTCATTAATTTGATGATATTAATGTAGAGCTTTGAGTAGCTAAGTAGTAATTCTTTCATTTAAATTATAAGGCATCATGAGAGTATTTTTAGTAGCTTCAGATAGTAGAAAGTTATATGATGAATGTGTATATTTGATACCTGAACTTAAATAGTAGTAGTAGTTAGTAGTAAGTTAAAAGTGCTTCGACAGCTTAGGTCATTTTGCACGCAGGCCCCCACCAGGAATTGAACCCGGGACCATTTTCACCGAATTCTAATGCATTGCCCACTTGGCTATCCGGAAGCCCCTGAACTTAAATAATCTATGAATTTCATCTGACTATTTGTTAGACACTGAATTGTAAGTTATGATTTGTACCAATACTAATGACAATTGTATAATTATCTCTCTTGTATAGAGCAGCTCTAGATTATTTCATTTTGATTCATTGAAAATAACTCCCAAATATCACAAAGAAAAATAGATAAATGTATAAGATTGGCTATGTAAACAAAGGAAAAGGTAGTACAGTTAACAGATAAATCAATAAGGATAATGAAAGAATCACTCTTTTGTAATCCTACCACATATCATAAGGGGTTGCTACAAATAAAATATGTGAATAGTGATGTAATTGTAAACATTAAAAAAAAGTGCAAATGAAATTGTGTTACTAAAGAGATGGGTTCAGAAACGATATCACAGCAGTTCTAAAATAGTTCATAAGCATTCTGTAAATAGAGTCATGGGCATAAAGAAATACTATAGAGCAGCAGTCCCCAACCATTCAAACCTCATGGATCACTGAACACATTGACTGCCAGCCAATTATCCCTAATTATACTCCCTAATAGTCCAAAGTATTAGTACCCAACACTTAAGCTAGGCCACTGTGCAATTCATAGATGAATAAACGAAGCCAGAGCCTCTTACTCTTAAAAGGAAAGGAAGGAAAAACATGCCCAATTAACTGGACATCGGCCTATGGCAAACACTACCAATGTCCAGTTTACTGGGCATCAGTGTACAACGTGTTAACTTAGAATTTTGGATCCCAGGGACCACTAATATGAATTGTGTACGCTACCATTGTTTTCATGCGATTCTATTTCTCGTCTACCCTGTGTTGGTGACACAAAGAAGATTCAGAATATAATGTAAGAAATAATGAAAATTACTAATAATGTCAACATTTTTTTCAGGGCCATCGAAAGCCTCTTACGGACTATCAGTGGTCCGCTACCTATCAGTTGGCCACAGCTGCTGTAGAGGAGGTAAATACTGTGTTAGCTGTAGAACGAAAGAAGTTTGGATAATTCTAAATAAATATGGATGCAAAGCAAGTGAACGAAAGCAACGTAAATTGAAATTTTTGCGAGATTAAATAATAGTACAGTCATTGAAATATGTTAAAAGGAAGTTTTTCTACGTCGTAATTTAAAATTCAGCTGTGACTGGAAATTTTCACGCTAAGCATGCGGTGAGTGGAAATGTTTACCACACTTGATACACGCGCCTCACGGTCAAGGTTTCTTCCTATAGCCGGCGCGCCGGTTGGCGCATGCGCATCACGCTTTGGAAGTCGGCGATTGAGGTTAATTACTTTCGTTCTTCGGTTTGTGGGGCAGTTGGTTTTGTCTAGGTTTGGGAGTAACAACTCTTCGTCCAGAGACATAGGAGTTGTGGATCTTGGAAGTGTTTGCTAATCTTGTGCAAAGTACATATCCGAGATGTTTACTCCACTTGAAAAAGTTGGAATAATATGCCTATCGGTTGTAGGATTTCAGATTGTTAGAAGTCTATTCAGGGTGCTATACAATCATGTCATAGGACCGGCGTTTCGTATGAACGTGGACGTGACCAAAATGGGAAGCTGGGCAGGTAAGTTATCACTTTTAATGCTATCATTCCTTCCTTTCGTTATCTTAGACTGATATTTTTAAAGAAAAGTTTATCAAGATCTAACACTGTGGTCGTGAGAATCTAAATCATTCTTGGGACTCTCTGACGAATATAACAACACTATATAGCAGCTGGTAGACTTAGCAGTATTTGAATACGTCTCATGATATTCGGTATACCTTCATTAATTCAATGTTTTGAAGTACCGGCACTTTCTTTCTGCAGTTTAATGTGAAGATTGTTTTAGTCTGTAGAGTGCTACACGTTAGTATGTAGTTGTCTTTGGAATGTGAGCATAATTATTACATTCATGACGAGAAATTATGCTTGCATTGCTTGTCGCATTAATTTTATCTGTTGGAAGTTAGTTTTGCATTATTTAGTGAAAACAATGGAACAAAAACGTGCATGAATGAAGTGCTTCATTGGAAATAATACTTCTCACCTCATTATTAATATGAATATGATTTCAGTTTTATTAATGTTAGCCTTAGCATGTACTTTTCTTCAAACCATAACACGTACCAAATTTACGGGTAGTTGAGGTCTTATCAAGTTAAAGATCTTTTCATTAAGATCGGTCTGTTTGTTTCTACAGCTCTGCATTAAATGACTAGGAATATAGAACGGAATTGAAGTTTTAATCATCTCATTCAGTTGAGAAACGTAGCATATCGAAATGATTTTCTCATGCTGCGCTATCTCCTCGTGAACTTTCCATAATGAGCATTTGTCGGTTTTGATGCAGTTCCTTAAGATTTAAACACTATTTCAACGGAAAAGTTCTTCACGAAAATCTCTAAGATAACTGCTAGCTTACTTCCAATTATATAAAGAGTCGATTATTTTCTCATGACATGTGAAATACGTCAGTATCTTATAAATATTCCAAGCTAAGCTTTTACTGAGGAAGTTACCCAGCAATTATTGCCACTTCCCATGAATTCCCCTTCCACAAATGTTTGTAATTCATTCCAATAGAATGCTGTTTACTATAACATTGGCAAGGATAGCAAGCTAATAAAGAATTGCCTTCATTGTAAGATCTTCCGGTTTAAATATAAGTTTGATGCAACAGTTAAAAACCATGAAATGTGATGAATAATCTTTGTCATTANATACAATATATCATATACATTTTAACATATTCAACTTTCAACAAAATATCAACAAAGTTTTCTTTTACAGAGGTGAGGTAACTCATGAAGAACTGTAGGCCTAACCATTTGTGATATTTTCACATGTTGTATTGCAATATGGCATGATGCAATGGATAGAATTAGGTTATCTGGATGAATTTAAATATCATGATAAAATGAATGAGTAAGCAAAGTTGCTGAAGTATATTTCTAAGAAAAAATCTAACTGAAACTATTTTAGTTAGAGCTAAAGCAATCTCATCTCTTAGGCAATCTATGTAATGTAAAACATTTAAAATTAGCTCTAAAAATGTATATCTTTGAATGCAGTTTTTTTGAAAATAATCCTGACTTTAATTCCCTTTAGGAGCCAAGATGTACACATAGCATTGTGAAAAATTGTAAACTGCCTGTTTGAGTCTGATGAGTTTGATAAATAAATCAAATTCAGAGTAGAGAAGCCAATAAGGGGACATAGGGTTCTAAACACTGGCCACATATCACCTACTTTTATTGACACTTTTCTTGGTCACTGTGCCATGTATTTGCTAAATAATACATCCCTTCAACTTCATTTTTTGATGAATTTTAATTCAAGTTCATCATCAAGACATATATACTTGAGTTGTTTCAACTTTATGCAGTATGCATCCACATGCCTTTGGTATAGTATATTTGGTATAATAAAGCATTAATATATTCAAAGGATTCAGAAAATAATTCAATAATTGATANTTGCAAGTTCGCACGACGACGGTCGAATCTCTACATCGAAAATGCCCGCGAAATCATTCGAGTACGTTTTAGAGATTAGCATTGTAACGTCGTCATTTTCTGATGATCCATTTGCATGTTATTTGCGATTACCAGAATAAAAATCCACTGAGAACCTTATGTAGGTCGAAATCCATTCGTTTGTAGCCAAGGCCTCGCCATTTATTGTTGCGACTATATGATAATTAGTGCATGAAGTAAATAAGTTACGGTTGAAAATGAATTCTTGGATATCGTAGGAACTCCTCCGGTAATCAGAATCTCTTGCGGATGTTGTTGATTGTAATATCTCGTCTTGATAATATCTTTCACGTAATTTTATCTCGAAATTAGATAATTACCTTGCACACAGGTGCCTTAAAGTCGCGATGGACTCCTTCAAACGAGTTCGAAAACTTTGTGCTCAGTAAGTAGTTAACGGCGGAGTATTCTTCAAGGAGATATTACTGTAAATCTTTCTCTGTCGTGGTGGTACGAGCAAAGAAAGGAAGAAGGAAAGTATCTTCAGGGAGCCGTAGTGGAAGAATATTCTTTATTTATGAGGAAAAAATTGGCAATTTCTCAAAGTTAGTTTATTGCATACAATAACTTGATCTGATGCAATAGTATTTGATTCAAAAGAAATATCTGCTATGAATTTAGTCTCTGAAGGCAAGGATGATTAAAGTGCTTCACGTAATCATATCTAATTTTTTTACTTTGGTATGCACAACTCGCATTGTTATATTAAAAAAAGAAATGTTGATTTATTTTTATAATCAAAGTATTAAATGAATCGTTTCTTTGCTGTATAAAGAAAGATTTAAGATTTTGTCATATGTAATTACCATCGATTATTGCGAATGGATGTGTACATTGCATCGTATTTTATAGTCGTATTTATTGCTGGATCACTCTGCGGAAAATCTACGTATCACAGAATTAATTGCTCAATGCGTCCATGACCCATGATGCTCGCATTAAATTGTCAGAATTCAATCAGTGATTTGCGGAAAGATAAAAAGTTAAGAAAGCAGGCATTTTTTGCAATTTCACTGCTTTTGCTACCTCAGCAATCACGTTATTTACAGAACTGTACTCTTACACAACTTCATTCCTTTTTAGTTTTTCAGTATTCTGTACCTCACTATAAATTTTGTTTTGTTCTTTCTTCAATTGGCACGTCTCGTTCAGCTAGTCTAAACATTTCATACAGCGAATTAACACGTCAGAGCATATTCAGGAAATAGCGATATTCTCTGCGATTCAAGCTGAATAATTTCAACACTTCTCTCGCTTTTCTGTGTAGTGTTTCCCGTGAAGTAAGGGTTTAAACAAATAGCCATTAAATTTCGTCAATTTTTGCATAACCTCAAATTCTCCGAATCCATCCTAATCTGTTTCGCCGTCTTATGGTTAGCTGCACCACTCCCCTTTCAGACGTCATCTAGTGAAAATCTAACTTATCTGTTTGCCAATACAACAATGGTTTCCATTCTACCATTCCTTTATTGCTATCTCCTATGAATTAGCATTTTAAGATATTTCCAAACTAAATTTACCCAGTGACATGTTTTTTATCGCGCGTATATTAAGTTGGAAATTTCTAG
Organism: Ladona fulva; assembly: GCA_000376725.2. Lineage (NCBI taxonomy): Eukaryota > Metazoa > Arthropoda > Insecta > Odonata > Libellulidae > Ladona > Ladona fulva. Next base: position 300,158 of record KZ308707.1, on the reverse strand, counting down.
TCTTAATTTCGCTCTATGAAAGCATTATTCTGTATCTACAATGGATACCTGCCGTGATCTCCTCATAGACAGCGTTGAGGTAAATAAGTCGACTTATCCAAGATAAATCCTCGTTGAGTATTAGATTTTATTTGGAATATTCATTATCGCCCGCTTCTATAAATTGGGGATATTTCCACCTAAAAGTTTCGATCCCAGCTTTCACTCACCGCGAAGAAAGTCTTACTTTGGTCGGCCGACCTCAAATCGCGGAGATCTTTTGGTCCGCGAGAAACGGTGGAATGCACAGAAAGGAGTCATTTGAAGAGTCATCTAGCGGAAGTGCACGGCGGTAAGTCTCCTTTCGTAGGCGTAGCACCGCCGATGTGTGACGAAGGTAAATGGGTCAGTGGCAAGGACTTTCCTCTGAGCGCCCAGGGCAAGATTTCTCTCGGTTGGAGAGATGTATCTCAAACAATGCATCCTATCGACGTATGCCCATGTCCTGGCACCCGATAGTGACTGATGCGTTTGATTTCTTGCTCCAAAATTTCTAACTCCAAAACACGGACTTGCTACCCTTTTCTTATCCGTATCTCCATGATTTTAAGTATATGTACCCCTTACCTCCTAATAATTCTTCTTCAGTAATGTTTCTACAGGTCGTCCCTTCTCCTGTTACTTCCATCTTGTACTCTCATCACCTCTGCAGATCCTCCTATTGTCAAGAAATCTACCTTTGCCATTTTCTTCCCTACCCTCCCCTCCCTATGTTCCATCCATTACACATCAGATGCGTTTCGATGAGAAATAAATTCGTAAGTTCACCATGCGCATTCTCAGGTGTTACCAATATGTACTAACCTAGACTTGTTGCTAAAGCATTGTTTGGGATTGGTAGTATAGTATACTTATTAACCTACTATTTACCGTTCCCCATGGATAAGATTCTGCATCCTCACGAGGTTCTGTTACCTTAGATTGGGAACCCATCCAGTAAAGCATGAAGAGAAAAGGTTGGTCGCAAATTTGGAGGCTGTTGGCCAGCATGGACTGATCACTAAGCTAAAAACTCTCGCGACGTCAACAGATCGAAAACTCCAATTTCTTTTCTTTAGAGTTATCAATTTGGCGTTGTAATGCGAGTACAGGATAAATTGAAATTCCCCAGTTAATATTCAGTTCTTAATCCTCCTTCGGTGTGGAAAGATGTGAAAATGCATTATAGTATTATTAGCAGTAGTGTTATTGTTAGAAGTGCTTCGACAGCTGAGGTCATTTCGCACGCAGGCCCCCACCGGGAATCGAACCCGGGCTTTCACCGAAGTCGAATGCGCTGCCCACTTGGCTATCTGGGAGCCCTAAAAGCATTATATCGTGCATTAATACCTCCCATTATCTTTGTATTGCAGAGATCTAATGCATATTCTTATGAGTTTTCCCATTAATTCCCTATGACTGTGACAGAGAGCATTTCTTTACATCTTGGTTAGTATCCAGCAAGTTCTGTTTTTGTTCCTAGTGCGTCACAGTCCCAACAGCTATATTAATCGATTAGTCTAACTAGTCATTTTTCGCGCCATTCTAAGTGTAATTTTAATTTCAGTTTTGATTAAACTATCAATCAAACTATAATTTTTACGGCTAATCACGCTTAAGCTGACTAATTTTTGTTATAGTTGGATGGTTATTATTCTTTTGTGCTAAATTAAAAATGTCTTTGTAATATAAGTAGTTTATTTATTTATAATGAAACGTTCAACTGGGAAAGTGGTCCTGGGTTCGATTCTCGGTTGGGGAGAAATGACCTCAGCTGTCGCACTTAAAAATGGAATTCCATTTAATAATGGAAATTGATTCGGAGCATTCTTATAAAAAACGGAACGGTTGGTATCCTCAACTTGAATTTAAATTAGAAAGATTTTCAGGCTTTTCTCCGCGACTTTTGTTTCGTTTAATTCTAGAATAATAACGCTAAGCAACGTGTAACTTAATGTATTCTAGTTAACCGTTCGAAAGTCCATTGAGGCAAATTACTCGTAAACCTTAGTTTTCGTGGAATGTAGTAAGGAAGAAACCCCATTAATAGTGAGTGGTGACCAGGCAAAAATTCTTTCGAAGTTCACAGCTGCCGCAGCGTGCGCGATCAAAACCTTGTTCAATAACAGTTTCCGCTCAAATTCTTCAATCATTAGGTCATCTGTACAGGTTCTATCATAATCTTGTAATTTTATACATACTTGGTAGGTCTACGAAAGGACTAAGATTCTTTGTCATTTTCACGCGTTATGAATAATAGAATCTTAGGCATTTTTGGAGGAGGCTCCCGTGATCTGACCCTCTCGATCCACATGTTCTCACCATCACAATTTGTTTATATTCCCGTAAGTTTGAGTTGATTTCAGTAATAGCTGATTAGATCAAATGCTGCAGTATTTAAGATATATGCAGTGCATTGCTTACTAAATCTCCATCGGAGATATCGGAAGGTGTTTCCCAATCAAATCTAACCAAAGAAAGGAGAAATCCCAATCAAATCTAACCAAATTCGTTGGAAGAAATGTTGGAATTAGAGAAAATTGTCTTGTACAAAGTCTTTTTACATTATGGTACATGAAAGTATGTAATCAGCTCCTGATGATGTTGTCTTGATGTAAGATTTTAACGATGGCGTATTACCTCGAACACAGCAACAAGTTTTTTTTGTTAGCCTCAATTTTAGTTGAAATAGAAGAAAACGCTAACATGGAATAGTGTTTTCAGGGCGAATTCCCATAAAACGACGACACGTTTCGTAAAATAAAGCACGTTTACCGTGCGAAATCTTATTTCATGACACACTAATGAGCCACGGTGCACCGAATGGAAGCACTGATGTTATAAACGGCTCTCTTTTATATGGATTTTATTCTGTTGTAAAGAACAAGGCTCAGCTTGTAGATAAGGAATACCGGAGATGTTTTTCACGCTAAGGTCTGTTAGACAATCAGTTTCTTTCAAGTTTCGAAAGTGTGCACTTGCTCAACAAGGATACTAGGTGTGAAAATTCCTGTGAATCTGGACACGTATTTTTCTCGTTTGTGTACGCTAATCTAATCAGTTTTTGCTCTGAAATTTAAATACGAATAGCAGTGACGGTTTTATCGTTCCATGCAAGCGTCCACAGTCTTCTACTTAGGGCTTCAATGTATCCGTTGCTATGAGATCACCAGTATCTGAGACGCCTGCAAATCGGAATAATTTTTTTTTCGGTTCATAGATTATTAGAGGATTTTATAGCATTCTTCTAGATCCAGAGAAAATTGTACTTCTTAATGTAGGAACCATATACTTGACTGGTATAATTGCGGGATTTAGGTCTGGTTTGACCGTTACGAAATTCTGCTGACGCGTCATTCTTCTTGGGGTCGACGTCTTCGCTCAGTAAACATAGCGTGCATTTCAGCCAGCACGACTCGCGCCGGCCTTCCAACGTGAGAACCGCGTGAGGTATGCTCCGAGGGTCAACATTTTCTTCGGTTTATTCTGTGTTACGTCGAGTTTGATGTAAACATCGTGATGATTACCCTACACATCAGCATATGAAATGCGTCAGCTCTTAACCCACAGCCTATCTAGAGCTTATAGGACGAAATTGGAACAAGAAAAAGTTTAATGTAGAAGACTTAGAACGCGGAACTTCCGTAGACGACTCGATAAATGCTATACGTACGATCTCTATGTATAAATTACCAAATTTATTAAGTATGATGGTTCAGTATAAAGAAATCAGACTGAATTCAGCATAAACGAATTAAAATAAAATTGGTATGCCCTATGATTGTTAATCCATCAACATTCGTCGTATGCTCACGTTAGATGTAGCGGATGTGGCAGTATTTAAAATTTTACTTTTCGATAGTTTAAGTGTAGTGGTAAATACAGAGGCGTAGCCATGGGGGTGGTTTTTGGGGCTCAAACCCCCAATGAAGACAGAAGCAATAATAAACGTAAGTGTGCGGGAGGTTGGCCTCTCGCAATTATGCCATAAAACAACGCTGGAGATTCGCAGGGTAATGTTAAAATAAATCGGTCTATATTTTCATTAGATTTTGCGCGGAAATATTCCTGCCCGTGGATTGTAAGCAATGTAGTGTTTACTCCATGGCTCTGAAATCCCCCATGGACATATTCTGGCTGCGCCCCTGGGCACATATATTTAAGATATCCTCAGATGAGTGCCTGTAACAACGTACATTTTCGTAGTTTTATTAAACACATGTTTCTGAGAAAATGTCATTTTATTACGCTATAAGCTCGCGAAGAAAAAGTACCAATGTGATGAATTAACATATAAAAGTCTGCCATAATTGCTCGTTCACAGAATTAAACATTAATTTCTTAGGAAGAAGGTGCGTATTCTAATCTGTTACGTAATTTATCTGCCAATCAGTGGTTTAAGTTGATTAATTTAAATCAATTGTTTGAAATGCTACGTACTGTTATTGTGAATGTAGTGTTATTTTACGAAAATGAGATTAATTTAAACAAATGTCGAAGTGCGTATGTTAGCGTGAATGTTAATCATTCCCTCGAGATTCTGAAGGAGATTGTGTTACTCTTGCTCTTTCCACAGGTTAACCCAGGTTCTGCTTCTATTATATTTTCTCTTGTTATGACGGTACTTCTCTTCTATCTCGTTTTCTAAAACCTCGGATGATTTTGAACGGGGTCAGAAATTTAGGAATAGAGGACGGCTAAAGTGGCACGTGAATTTTGCAAGTTCGCACGACGACGGTCGAATCTCTACATCGAAAATGCCCGCGAAATCATTCGAGTACGTTTTAGAGATTAGCATTGTAACGTCGTCATTTTCTGATGATCCATTTGCATGTTATTTGCGATTACCAGAATAAAAATCCACTGAGAACCTTATGTAGGTCGAAATCCATTCGTTTGTAGCCAAGGCCTCGCCATTTATTGTTGCGACTATATGATAATTAGTGCATGAAGTAAATAAGTTACGGTTGAAAATGAATTCTTGGATATCGTAGGAACTCCTCCGGTAATCAGAATCTCTTGCGGATGTTGTTGATTGTAATATCTCGTCTTGATAATATCTTTCACGTAATTTTATCTCGAAATTAGATAATTACCTTGCACACAGGTGCCTTAAAGTCGCGATGGACTCCTTCAAACGAGTTCGAAAACTTTGTGCTCAGTAAGTAGTTAACGGCGGAGTATTCTTCAAGGAGATATTACTGTAAATCTTTCTCTGTCGTGGTGGTACGAGCAAAGAAAGGAAGAAGGAAAGTATCTTCAGGGAGCCGTAGTGGAAGAATATTCTTTATTTATGAGGAAAAAATTGGCAATTTCTCAAAGTTAGTTTATTGCATACAATAACTTGATCTGATGCAATAGTATTTGATTCAAAAGAAATATCTGCTATGAATTTAGTCTCTGAAGGCAAGGATGATTAAAGTGCTTCACGTAATCATATCTAATTTTTTTACTTTGGTATGCACAACTCGCATTGTTATATTAAAAAAAGAAATGTTGATTTATTTTTATAATCAAAGTATTAAATGAATCGTTTCTTTGCTGTATAAAGAAAGATTTAAGATTTTGTCATATGTAATTACCATCGATTATTGCGAATGGATGTGTACATTGCATCGTATTTTATAGTCGTATTTATTGCTGGATCACTCTGCGGAAAATCTACGTATCACAGAATTAATTGCTCAATGCGTCCATGACCCATGATGCTCGCATTAAATTGTCAGAATTCAATCAGTGATTTGCGGAAAGATAAAAAGTTAAGAAAGCAGGCATTTTTTGCAATTTCACTGCTTTTGCTACCTCAGCAATCACGTTATTTACAGAACTGTACTCTTACACAACTTCATTCCTTTTTAGTTTTTCAGTATTCTGTACCTCACTATAAATTTTGTTTTGTTCTTTCTTCAATTGGCACGTCTCGTTCAGCTAGTCTAAACATTTCATACAGCGAATTAACACGTCAGAGCATATTCAGGAAATAGCGATATTCTCTGCGATTCAAGCTGAATAATTTCAACACTTCTCTCGCTTTTCTGTGTAGTGTTTCCCGTGAAGTAAGGGTTTAAACAAATAGCCATTAAATTTCGTCAATTTTTGCATAACCTCAAATTCTCCGAATCCATCCTAATCTGTTTCGCCGTCTTATGGTTAGCTGCACCACTCCCCTTTCAGACGTCATCTAGTGAAAATCTAACTTATCTGTTTGCCAATACAACAATGGTTTCCATTCTACCATTCCTTTATTGCTATCTCCTATGAATTAGCATTTTAAGATATTTCCAAACTAAATTTACCCAGTGACATGTTTTTTATCGCGCGTATATTAAGTTGGAAATTTCTAGTCTTAATTTCGCTCTATGAAAGCATTATTCTGTATCTACAATGGATACCTGCCGTGATCTCCTCATAGACAGCGTTGAGGTAAATAAGTCGACTTATCCAAGATAAATCCTCGTTGAGTATTAGATTTTATTTGGAATATTCATTATCGCCCGCTTCTATAAATTGGGGATATTTCCACCTAAAAGTTTCGATCCCAGCTTTCACTCACCGCGAAGAAAGTCTTACTTTGGTCGGCCGACCTCAAATCGCGGAGATCTTTTGGTCCGCGAGAAACGGTGGAATGCACAGAAAGGAGTCATTTGAAGAGTCATCTAGCGGAAGTGCACGGCGGTAAGTCTCCTTTCGTAGGCGTAGCACCGCCGATGTGTGACGAAGGTAAATGGGTCAGTGGCAAGGACTTTCCTCTGAGCGCCCAGGGCAAGATTTCTCTCGGTTGGAGAGATGTATCTCAAACAATGCATCCTATCGACGTATGCCCATGTCCTGGCACCCGATAGTGACTGATGCGTTTGATTTCTTGCTCCAAAATTTCTAACTCCAAAACACGGACTTGCTACCCTTTTCTTATNGTTACGAAATTCTGCTGACGCGTCATTCTTCTTGGGGTCGACGTCTTCGCTCAGTAAACATAGCGTGCATTTCAGCCAGCACGACTCGCGCCGGCCTTCCAACGTGAGAACCGCGTGAGGTATGCTCCGAGGGTCAACATTTTCTTCGGTTTATTCTGTGTTACGTCGAGTTTGATGTAAACATCGTGATGATTACCCTACACATCAGCATATGAAATGCGTCAGCTCTTAACCCACAGCCTATCTAGAGCTTATAGGACGAAATTGGAACAAGAAAAAGTTTAATGTAGAAGACTTAGAACGCGGAACTTCCGTAGACGACTCGATAAATGCTATACGTACGATCTCTATGTATAAATTACCAAATTTATTAAGTATGATGGTTCAGTATAAAGAAATCAGACTGAATTCAGCATAAACGAATTAAAATAAAATTGGTATGCCCTATGATTGTTAATCCATCAACATTCGTCGTATGCTCACGTTAGATGTAGCGGATGTGGCAGTATTTAAAATTTTACTTTTCGATAGTTTAAGTGTAGTGGTAAATACAGAGGCGTAGCCATGGGGGTGGTTTTTGGGGCTCAAACCCCCAATGAAGACAGAAGCAATAATAAACGTAAGTGTGCGGGAGGTTGGCCTCTCGCAATTATGCCATAAAACAACGCTGGAGATTCGCAGGGTAATGTTAAAATAAATCGGTCTATATTTTCATTAGATTTTGCGCGGAAATATTCCTGCCCGTGGATTGTAAGCAATGTAGTGTTTACTCCATGGCTCTGAAATCCCCCATGGACATATTCTGGCTGCGCCCCTGGGCACATATATTTAAGATATCCTCAGATGAGTGCCTGTAACAACGTACATTTTCGTAGTTTTATTAAACACATGTTTCTGAGAAAATGTCATTTTATTACGCTATAAGCTCGCGAAGAAAAAGTACCAATGTGATGAATTAACATATAAAAGTCTGCCATAATTGCTCGTTCACAGAATTAAACATTAATTTCTTAGGAAGAAGGTGCGTATTCTAATCTGTTACGTAATTTATCTGCCAATCAGTGGTTTAAGTTGATTAATTTAAATCAATTGTTTGAAATGCTACGTACTGTTATTGTGAATGTAGTGTTATTTTACGAAAATGAGATTAATTTAAACAAATGTCGAAGTGCGTATGTTAGCGTGAATGTTAATCATTCCCTCGAGATTCTGAAGGAGATTGTGTTACTCTTGCTCTTTCCACAGGTTAACCCAGGTTCTGCTTCTATTATATTTTCTCTTGTTATGACGGTACTTCTCTTCTATCTCGTTTTCTAAAACCTCGGATGATTTTGAACGGGGTCAGAAATTTAGGAATAGAGGACGGCTAAAGTGGCACGTGAATTTTGCAAGTTCGCACGACGACGGTCGAATCTCTACATCGAAAATGCCCGCGAAATCATTCGAGTACGTTTTAGAGATTAGCATTGTAACGTCGTCATTTTCTGATGATCCATTTGCATGTTATTTGCGATTACCAGAATAAAAATCCACTGAGAACCTTATGTAGGTCGAAATCCATTCGTTTGTAGCCAAGGCCTCGCCATTTATTGTTGCGACTATATGATAATTAGTGCATGAAGTAAATAAGTTACGGTTGAAAATGAATTCTTGGATATCGTAGGAACTCCTCCGGTAATCAGAATCTCTTGCGGATGTTGTTGATTGTAATATCTCGTCTTGATAATATCTTTCACGTAATTTTATCTCGAAATTAGATAATTACCTTGCACACAGGTGCCTTAAAGTCGCGATGGACTCCTTCAAACGAGTTCGAAAACTTTGTGCTCAGTAAGTAGTTAACGGCGGAGTATTCTTCAAGGAGATATTACTGTAAATCTTTCTCTGTCGTGGTGGTACGAGCAAAGAAAGGAAGAAGGAAAGTATCTTCAGGGAGCCGTAGTGGAAGAATATTCTTTATTTATGAGGAAAAAATTGGCAATTTCTCAAAGTTAGTTTATTGCATACAATAACTTGATCTGATGCAATAGTATTTGATTCAAAAGAAATATCTGCTATGAATTTAGTCTCTGAAGGCAAGGATGATTAAAGTGCTTCACGTAATCATATCTAATTTTTTTACTTTGGTATGCACAACTCGCATTGTTATATTAAAAAAAGAAATGTTGATTTATTTTTATAATCAAAGTATTAAATGAATCGTTTCTTTGCTGTATAAAGAAAGATTTAAGATTTTGTCATATGTAATTACCATCGATTATTGCGAATGGATGTGTACATTGCATCGTATTTTATAGTCGTATTTATTGCTGGATCACTCTGCGGAAAATCTACGTATCACAGAATTAATTGCTCAATGCGTCCATGACCCATGATGCTCGCATTAAATTGTCAGAATTCAATCAGTGATTTGCGGAAAGATAAAAAGTTAAGAAAGCAGGCATTTTTTGCAATTTCACTGCTTTTGCTACCTCAGCAATCACGTTATTTACAGAACTGTACTCTTACACAACTTCATTCCTTTTTAGTTTTTCAGTATTCTGTACCTCACTATAAATTTTGTTTTGTTCTTTCTTCAATTGGCACGTCTCGTTCAGCTAGTCTAAACATTTCATACAGCGAATTAACACGTCAGAGCATATTCAGGAAATAGCGATATTCTCTGCGATTCAAGCTGAATAATTTCAACACTTCTCTCGCTTTTCTGTGTAGTGTTTCCCGTGAAGTAAGGGTTTAAACAAATAGCCATTAAATTTCGTCAATTTTTGCATAACCTCAAATTCTCCGAATCCATCCTAATCTGTTTCGCCGTCTTATGGTTAGCTGCACCACTCCCCTTTCAGACGTCATCTAGTGAAAATCTAACTTATCTGTTTGCCAATACAACAATGGTTTCCATTCTACCATTCCTTTATTGCTATCTCCTATGAATTAGCATTTTAAGATATTTCCAAACTAAATTTACCCAGTGACATGTTTTTTATCGCGCGTATATTAAGTTGGAAATTTCTAGTCTTAATTTCGCTCTATGAAAGCATTATTCTGTATCTACAATGGATACCTGCCGTGATCTCCTCATAGACAGCGTTGAGGTAAATAAGTCGACTTATCCAAGATAAATCCTCGTTGAGTATTAGATTTTATTTGGAATATTCATTATCGCCCGCTTCTATAAATTGGGGATATTTCCACCTAAAAGTTTCGATCCCAGCTTTCACTCACCGCGAAGAAAGTCTTACTTTGGTCGGCCGACCTCAAATCGCGGAGATCTTTTGGTCCGCGAGAAACGGTGGAATGCACAGAAAGGAGTCATTTGAAGAGTCATCTAGCGGAAGTGCACGGCGGTAAGTCTCCTTTCGTAGGCGTAGCACCGCCGATGTGTGACGAAGGTAAATGGGTCAGTGGCAAGGACTTTCCTCTGAGCGCCCAGGGCAAGATTTCTCTCGGTTGGAGAGATGTATCTCAAACAATGCATCCTATCGACGTATGCCCATGTCCTGGCACCCGATAGTGACTGATGCGTTTGATTTCTTGCTCCAAAATTTCTAACTCCAAAACACGGACTTGCTACCCTTTTCTTATCCGTATCTCCATGATTTTAAGTATATGTACCCCTTACCTCCTAATAATTCTTCTTCAGTAATGTTTCTACAGGTCGTCCCTTCTCCTGTTACTTCCATCTTGTACTCTCATCACCTCTGCAGATCCTCCTATTGTCAAGAAATCTACCTTTGCCATTTTCTTCCCTACCCTCCCCTCCCTATGTTCCATCCATTACACATCAGATGCGTTTCGATGAGAAATAAATTCGTAAGTTCACCATGCGCATTCTCAGGTGTTACCAATATGTACTAACCTAGACTTGTTGCTAAAGCATTGTTTGGGATTGGTAGTATAGTATACTTATTAACCTACTATTTACCGTTCCCCATGGATAAGATTCTGCATCCTCACGAGGTTCTGTTACCTTAGATTGGGAACCCATCCAGTAAAGCATGAAGAGAAAAGGTTGGTCGCAAATTTGGAGGCTGTTGGCCAGCATGGACTGATCACTAAGCTAAAAACTCTCGCGACGTCAACAGATCGAAAACTCCAATTTCTTTTCTTTAGAGTTATCAATTTGGCGTTGTAATGCGAGTACAGGATAAATTGAAATTCCCCAGTTAATATTCAGTTCTTAATCCTCCTTCGGTGTGGAAAGATGTGAAAATGCATTATAGTATTATTAGCAGTAGTGTTATTGTTAGAAGTGCTTCGACAGCTGAGGTCATTTCGCACGCAGGCCCCCACCGGGAATCGAACCCGGGCTTTCACCGAAGTCGAATGCGCTGCCCACTTGGCTATCTGGGAGCCCTAAAAGCATTATATCGTGCATTAATACCTCCCATTATCTTTGTATTGCAGAGATCTAATGCATATTCTTATGAGTTTTCCCATTAATTCCCTATGACTGTGACAGAGAGCATTTCTTTACATCTTGGTTAGTATCCAGCAAGTTCTGTTTTTGTTCCTAGTGCGTCACAGTCCCAACAGCTATATTAATCGATTAGTCTAACTAGTCATTTTTCGCGCCATTCTAAGTGTAATTTTAATTTCAGTTTTGATTAAACTATCAATCAAACTATAATTTTTACGGCTAATCACGCTTAAGCTGACTAATTTTTGTTATAGTTGGATGGTTATTATTCTTTTGTGCTAAATTAAAAATGTCTTTGTAATATAAGTATGCATTTCCTCGTATGTATTCTTGGAATCACCCGAAAGTTAATACTTCTGTACTAATGATCTAAATGTTAACCATTATAACAAATAGGTTTTTATTTAGTTTGAAAAGAGTAAACTTGAAATAAGTAGGGTATGAGAGATGGTCAAAAATCGTTGCTATATTTCAAAAGACATTTTTCAAATTAGAATTACAAATCCAGCCCTTCATACTATTTTTACGTGATTATGTATCGCTAGTCATTTTATTTTATTCAAATTGATGAAGGGTTTTAATTCGTTAATTTTTATTAATGTGTGAATTATGTGGATGGTGTTCTATTTTCCCTTACATAATTTATACCTTTGACGAACCTTCCGCGTAAAGCAGAATCCGCATTATAGAAGTCCGCATAAGTTTCGATCCGTCGATAAGGAAAAATAGCAAACAGTTCTATTAAAACAATTACTGTCTCCATTGTTTAGAATAAAACTCCCAAATTTGGGACAGTATCGGGGTGTTCATCGATAAAGGAGTGTGTAATCGAAATAATACCGTTTGAACCTTTGAACGAGGGGTGAAATTCGATTTAATTTTACAGGTTCGAAATATGGCTTGATTTATTAAAATCATACTTGATTTTTCTCCTTCGTTCTGGTATTATTTGGGGACAGTGGATAATTTGACGAATAGATAGTCATTATTGGCGTTTCAGTAGATTACTGTATGAAGTAAAAATTATTTTATTATCGGAGTGGACGAATTAATCGCCGAAAGACCATGTAACATTTCCTCCTTCATCCCTATCTTCTGTAGTGGGCATCGCTTTCTCTCCGTCATTCTTCCCTTCATGTGAAAAATTTTTCGCGAAATTTTAGTGTAGATTTAGGAAGATACACTTATTGCTCTTAACTTCAGTACCCGTTTATTTTCTATAGAGGCGATCACCGAGGAGAATGGTTCGGTCAATGCTTCCATCAATCTGTTACTTAACGGTGCCTAGTTACCAACAGGATTTCGTACGGTTTTCAAGGAATAGCTGTGTCTCGTCGACCGAGAGCAGTTACGAGACCTGTCCTTGCTGAGTTAGATGCATACGTGACTTACGTACTCATTGAAACATTCCTAGAGTTTGAAGTGTCCATTTTGCCATTGTATTCATTTTTGTCGTTACTTTCTCACATAATTGTTCTATGAAACGCTCCGAGAGAGATGTGAAATCGTTGGCGAGGAAAAGATTCTTTTACGAGTTAGAAGGTAGGCCGCTCGGTTTTGTTTGCGGTTTAGCGATCATTCTCTTCAAGTATGTACCTGGCATCGATGCGTTGGAGATAAATCTGAAATGCAAGAAGTTGACCAAACCTTCGGCTGTCTTAGAGATGCCCAGATTGTTTCCTGTTCGAATTTTTTCTCGAACTATAAGTTGAATAATATTCATATCTTATTATAACGATGGTAGCAATGATTATCACCGATTTCAGTTTTGGCGGAAACTAGGCATTTAAGTGATGAAATTTAGGGTATTATTGGTAAATGTTTTGAAATTCCTAATATTTATGGACGAAACGATTTAGAGATCTCTACAGTCGTTCGGCAATTCGCCTGTTATAAATGCACATATAATGGTTTTAGGATATTTTCTGATGATTAAATGAGAAATTCTATGCTGCAAAGGAGTTCTTCTGCTCGGTGCACGTAACGCTAATGTTCACTGTTAATAATTCGGTTCAATAGAAGTACTTGTACAATGCTAGGAAAACTAGCTTGTTATCTCCCCGGGGATACACGCCTGATTTTATAAGAATGACGTAGGTACGTATCATGACTATAAGTACGAGAATGCACTATATAAGGATATTTATTTTCGTTTCTAACTGAACTATTTCCACATGTTCGTTTCTTTCTTTTTTATCTATGGTTATTTATACGGGAAGCTTGACGCAAATAGCGACTACCCTCTCCTCAGTTACCTATTTTTTCTCAGTAATTAATCACTCTTTGGCTATGATACGCGGAAGTCGTTTTTGTGCCTTCATTCCTTCGGTGAATGAGTGAATAAATGGTGGGATTAAATGGAGAAAAATGAGGCAAAGGAGTCGGTGAGCATTGCGGCTATGCAGAGCTTTCAAGAGGAAGCTAAAGTAGAATCGATTCTTCGGAACAAAGGCCAACTACTTTCCGACGTTAAAGTTTTGCTGTTGCTCATAAATTTCCTGCTTCGACCGATGGATCGACGAGTGAACACGCACGCGCTCCTCGATTCGATTCTTTCTTCGAAGTGATGTTTTTGTTCAGAATGACGTTCTGTTCGTCCCGGAAACTAATTCATTAATTTAAAATCTACAGAACCTTCTATAATTAAATTCACGTGTTTCGTGTCAATCGGGTACCACGATACCATATTTTATTCTTAAGTGTATAAATATTTTTCTCCCTCTTGTTAAGCGGGGTGAGCGAGGTAAACTTATATCTGATTCAACATTCTCCGCCCATTCCTTTTCTTGAGTTCTCGTTTTCATCAGACTTATCAATAAAATTTTTATTGCTGATATTTTATTCCGCAATCTTCCAGCATGTAACTTGGAAATTTCATCCTACGCATTCATTCCTCTTTTTCTCGATTTTACTTCCTCCTTAGATGTTATCTGTTGAATTTTTCTCTCCTGTATAGTTACGGGAACTCCATTTGCAACTCATTCAAAATGCTCTAAATTAACGCATCTGTTGATATTAGCGGACCCAAGTTTTGCTACAAAATTGTAGCATTATGGTATCTTTTTTGTTCCCTTATTAATTCTTCTCTTTTTTAACCCTGTTTACATATTATCCTAAGCCTTCTTCCTTCACGTCTCTTTTATTATTAGTGTCGTTATCATCATTGTATGCAGTTTGGTTTTGATTCCAGGTTGCAACCATATTTACCGTCTAATTACTATTCAATAGAAACATAAAAATCACGATTACGAAAAATCCAGTCATGAAATCATTATGAAAGACGTAGGCAATAGTAATATGAGAGAGGGGATCAATGTTTCGTAGTCCATCCGTCTATCGTGAAAATTCTAGAAATCTTTTAGTCAAGCTGGCGAAGTAGTAGTCTTCCACGTATTATTTTGTGCGAAGTTATACCCATTCGTGTCCCTCCTTCCATCTTTGCTTGCAGTCTTTGTTAACAAAAATGTTTTTAGTTCAAATTATGTTGCATTTTTATAAGTGTGACGATTCCCCGTTGAGGTAATGAATGATAGGAAGGAAAATTTTTACTTTTACATCAATAGTAGTAGTATCGTTAAAAATGCTTCGGGAACCGGGTTAATTTCGCACGTATAGGCTCCCACCGGGCTTTGGAACCCGAGACAGTTTTCATCAAAGACGAACACGCTATCAACTTGGCAATCCGGGAGGCAACGTTAATATTACTAGAGTATTCCGATCCTTTTCTTTGAAAAAGAAATCTTTTTCTGAACTTAAAAGCGATGTCATGGTAATACTAAGCTCGTTCTGTATAACGATCTTTAGAAAGTCATTTCTAATAGCATATTTCTGTTTTCAGTGGTAACGGGATCGACAGACGGTGTTGGGAAGGCCTACGCAGAAGCGGTAAGTAGTATCAAAATAATGAATTTCTTGCTAGGAAATGAGAGCATGTAATGATCAAAGTTGTTTTCTTTCGCAGTTAGCCAAGAAGGGAATGAACGTCGTTCTCATCAGCCGATCCATGGATAAGCTGGAAAATGTCGGAGGCGAAATCGGTATGTTAACTCAAGAGATTCTTATTATGGTGTGGCGCGAAGTGAAGTATACATTCTAAATTTACTGAAAGTAAAACACAAAACTCTCCTTTCGTATTTAGAAAAGAATTTCAACGTGAGCACCAAGTTAATTGCGGCAGATTTCACCGAAGGCCCAGCTACATACCAAAAGATCGAGAAGGAGCTCTATGGTTTGGAGATTGGCGTTCTGATTAACAATGTCGGGATGAGCTATCCGTACCCAGAGTACTTCAACGATTTGCCTGACAAGAGCGTAGTCTGTAATAACCTCATCCAGTGCAACGTTTACTCAGTCACAAACATGTGCCAGATTGTTCTGCCACAAATGATTGAGCGAGGGAAGGGAGTGATTGTCAATGTGTCTTCAGCCTCTGCTCTCTTCCCCAGTCCTCTTCTTACTGTTTATGCTGCAACTAAGGTAATCACTGTTACAGAAGGTGTGACTTCCATTTGGCTATAGGGCCCTGTACTAACTCGTCTATTTTCAGGCTTACGTGGATAAGTTTTCCACCGACTTGGCCATAGAATGCAGCAAGAAAGGCGTAATCGTGCAAAGCTTGCTTCCCGGTTACGTGGCAACCAAAATGAGCAAAATCCGCCGATCTACATGGATGGCCCCATCCGCTCCTAGATACGTGGATAGAGCCATGCTCTCAATTGGAATCGAAGAGAGGACGACGGGATATTTCGCTCATAAGTTGATGGTAAACTTTTTTCTCTACTTAACTCACCGTGTCCTTTGGTCTCTTCGTCGAGGTCATCAAGTGGATTTCTTTTGACCTTTGCCTTGAGCGTAGCTATGATGTCTTTACTAGACAGCAGATCTCAGATTATGATAGAGTGCCGAAGACCCATAAATTTAACATTTAATTGACCCAAAAAACTCGTTTACAAGATTATATGATTTTATAGCAAGAACGCTATACTGAGTACATTGTTCTCAAATGTTAATTTGATTGTCCAAAGTATTACTATTGATCTTTGTCAGTAGATATTAGATATATTAGACAATAATAGAATAAAAGTTAGCTTTTAAATTTTACCGCAGAATGAATTATAGAAATTGATTGCATGACGTGATACTGTTATGATGAATGTTGCAAAATATCGAAGATAAATTGGAAAGATTTTGCTGTTACTCATCTATCCAGTTTCTAGCTTTCTTTTAATTAGTTTACGCATTAAAAAAATTCGTTTACTCATTTTCGAGAAATACGTATGAGAACTATGGTTTCCTGTATCTAATATTTTCTAATTTTTTTTTTCCTAAGTGCAGACTTAGGTTTTTAAAAAAAAAAACCCATATAGTAGTTCCTTCTTTTATTGCCTTCTTTTTAGTTTAACTCCCAATACCTCTTTCTTTCTATGTACAATGACTAAGGGTTAGATGTAAGAAAAGACTAATTAGTCTCAATCTCGCCCGTAAATAAATACGCTTTATTATTATTATTATTATATTTTCCATCTTTGAGCAACAAGAAAATTACTGCGGACGTTTAGTTTACGGAGCTGCGCTACTCTTGCCAAAGAAGAGAATCAAGAGTTGCAACTTACGCATTTTCTTCTTCTAAATGACGAAATAAGCTATGCAATCCCACTATACAGTTCAGAATACGCAATATTACTAATTCATTAGTGAAAAATAAGACTTTCAAATTTTATAGTAAATAGTGGCAACTCCTAAAATTAGTAGAAAAGCACTTTAAGAAGTATTGCACGCCATCCAAATATGAAAATCCCTATTTTTTCCCTCGATAGTGATCGATTATGGATTTATTCGCGCTAAGCGAAGAATATCGTTAAATCGTGGCGAAATTGAGTCCAAATATCCACTTCGCCTATCAGATGTGGTTTCTCGGCGAAGGAATCTGTTTCTTCATGCAGAATTTTTTATACGATTTAATTCCTGGGAAATCACTGTTTGACTTGCATAATGAATAACAGCTGTTTTTCTTCAACGTCCTTCGTTCCTAAATTGTATTAAATGAGTATAATCGAGCTTCGCCGAGAAGATTTTTAAACGGCTTCGCCCTTAACGTTAAGCTACTTCATAACAGAAAGGAGCCAATACGAACGATCTCTTTGCACCACAGATTTAAAGTGGATGAATTCGTGTATCTTGTTGATTACACTCATAGAAACCATTCTAGTTGCTTGCATTATTTCTGCGGCGTAAGGGAATTAATGATTTAAGCTAGCTCTCTTCTCGTCCTTAAGAAAATCATTCTCTCTCACTCTCATTTGATATCTTTTTATCGTTTCAGGTGAGCACCATTCAATTGGTGGAGAGCCTTTCTCCGCGCTTGGCCATCTGGATAATTCTGAGAACGATGGAAAATATCCGAAGGCGGGCACACAAGAAAACGACTACAAACTGAAATTAATTTTCGTTGTTGAAGACTTGAAGAATAAGTTTTTCCATCACCACATCACAAGCTGTTGTGACTTTTCAGCAGTGCACCCTAATTGTTCTAGGGGCTAATTATAGAGACAATTATTGAAGCCTATGGACGTTCTAATACATATTAGAAGTTTGTTATTGGCTTGCTTAAATGGAAGTCCCTTTAGTCTTAAGGAACATTATCTTCACAATCGAATTCAATCTCGTTTTTCGATCATCCATTCAATTGTTGGTGACCATTTTAATAGTTGCTTGCGCTGGGAGATATTTATGTATAAAAATTTTCCACATCGCAACATTCCTTATTTTCATTATCTATTCATACTACATGCCAAAATAAATGTTTTTTTACGTTAAATTCGTTCTTATTTTAAGCCTGAACTTCCTTCGACGGCACATAAATCCACGGCATTTATTATCGAATCCATCGATTGTGTGAGTTACTCATCCATTGCGCCTGATCTTTTATTTTTATGTTAATACTAATCGCAGTAGCAAATAATTCTCCTGACTGGTCCAAATATTGGACTGGGAGTGAAGCAGTTGCTCATGGGAAGGATATTATCCTCCTTTGCATTATATTGCCACCGTATTCGAAGTCGTTAAAAAGGTAATAGTCTCAAAGCCAGTTACACCAGTTCGGAAGTTATCCGTGTGCATTTCAAGGGATTGGACCGTTATCCCGATTTGTGTCAGTCCTTACGAATGATCTGTATATGGTGATAAGTTAACGTGATGTCTAAGTTATAAAATTTATAAGTGATGTCTAAGTTATAAAATGATAGTAAACTCAATGACTTGGGTGGAAACTTTCATTGGGACGGGTTTCGATGTGTATGGAAGAAAGAGTTTTATTCTGGAGGAACGACTAAGTACGGCAAATTATCGCTTAAATGTTTTATGTGCGAAGGCCAGAAAATATCAGGGTGTGCGCGATATCTTAAGGTGAGATGAGCTACATTCAATTAACTCCAGAGTCCTAAATCCAAAACTTGGTCTCAGCAAATAAGATCACTTCCATCTTTCGAATATTATTCAGTCGTACCGAACTTATTAGTCAAGTCAGCTTATTAGCTTAAAGTCAACGTTAACTTCTTAGGGACTTGATTAAAGAGCAAACCAGTTTTTCTTAGGTTTTTTACAAGAAGAACAGTGAACGGGAGCACCTTCTTCCAAAAAGGTAAGGAGGGAACCCAGTTAGAACACAGGAAAGTAGGAACGGACCTTAAAGACTACTGTCTCTCTAAACTGGGCTAGCAATCAATGTTTATCGCGTAAATTAATTTATAAGGAGTTAACGATTCTAGATGCTTGCCCAGGGTATATAGCGAGCATTAAGTGAAAATTATAAATTTTTATTAAGGTATCCCAAATTAGTATTTGATTCAGCATCATTTCCTTTCTAATGTATATAGGTATTTATGTTATTTAATGATTTAGTTAAAGCAAATGGGTGTACTGGAATCAGAAAGGTTGGGAGCCCCTGGTCCAGAGAACGCAAAATAATGAAAATGATAATTCTTCGCGTTGTTCCTGAATTGTTACTGTCTTGAACGATGCATTCTAGGATCCTCTTAGAATTAGAGGTCGCCTCAGGAATGTACATTTGTAACCGTAAAAGTAAATTATTGCTAATCAGAAGTAAATTCGTCGTACTTGTTTTCTTCTTGTTTTTTGGATTTACTTGATTTTGGTCAGCGCAATTTATTCTCTGGCGTTTACTTCTTGTAATGGAATATATAAAAATTAAGAGAAATTAATGTATTTCACTGGGAAATTTCTTCAAACGTAGTACTCGAAAACTGAGATCTATTAATATATCTCATATGACGTCTGGATGTTATTGGTATAGCAGTTCCGTTCTCAGAGGCTAACACTTTTGAGCTTGGGCATTTCGTTTCCAAGTCATGAAATCCCATCCGATTCGCGAATGTTAAAGAAGAATTTAGAAAATGATGTCTAGGCGGTACAAATATTACAACGCCTGCTGACAGCTACATGTTAGGGAGCGTTGGTCGCATATTGCGGTCAAGGACGATTACTGTAACCTGTCCATTTGCGGTGTGGATTGTAACACGGAGGCTACTATTACGCGTAGAACTCGGTCGTGCTACTTTTCACCAAACTGCTTTCCTTTGCACATTTATCAAGAACCGCTCTCTTACAAACGACAGTCTCATTATTAAATTCAGCCTCCTGATATTAAGATACGGCACTTTGGAATTCTCGATCACAAAACCTCAATCCTTGAAATGTTCCTTTGCTTGACAGTTGAATTTATCTTTGATTGCTTTTTACTTCCCTACGATGGTGTTTGTGGTCTGGTTCGATTTAAAGAATTTTATCGATTACTGTTTGCGTAGATTTACTCCAAAACCCTTATTTGAGGTTTCTTACTGACTTGGATCATTTTCCTAATTTTCGCTCAGGTTCTTTTTACATCGCAGACCAAGAAGTAGTGGTGTCTAAGATTTCTCCCACAGCGGACCGCATTTGCTTCTATGAAGACCTTGCGGACCGGAAATATTATTCTCTGTATCTTTACATTTTAAAAATTAATGAAAATCGTTATTTTAATTGCTTTCATTCAATTCAATTTGAGCTCAGCTTTTCATTTCCTAGGGCAGATTCCAGGTAAAGTTTGTTATATACTTCTTCTTTTATCGAGTTTAAGGAAAGAACCAAGGAATAATAGGCCATACGGAAATGGCTGAAGAGCCTCTAACACCCCATGGGCCGCTGATTGAAAATTCACCCCTCTTATACAGATTTTTTTGTCTGCTTCTAATTACACCTTGGTTAAAATTAGACATGACCTGTTATAGCTGACGATAGATTGTATTAGAAAACAGATATTACAGCGTAACGTGCGCCTAACAAAAAATTCTAATATCATTGTTAAGGATTAACTAGAATTTAAACTATTTATTTTCCCTTTCATCCACTCAATAACCGGCTGATCCGTTTGATTGGTTTGCCAAAGCTGAAGATAACCTGATTCGTTTTTTTAATATTCTTTTAAGATATTCATTTCCTTCCCTAGACGATTTGGAAGGAAAAAATTGGCATGGTGTCGGGAAGTAGTAACATGTTACGGTGCCAATGCTGTGTGATGACTACTCGAGTTTTAGGCGAACAGAATTATATATTTCCTCATAGGCTAAATTTTACACATTTAGGCTCAGTATTCCAAAAGTATACCTAAAAAGGACTTCAACTCATTTTCACTTTAGGCTCTGGTATTAGGCTTGTGTGGTTGTGATAATTATAGTTAATCTCTTGTATAAAAGATGAATTAGCATAGATGTTAACCATAATCTTCACATCACACTAATAAACCATTATAATGAGAAGAGCATTTTATTTAATTTTTTGTGAGTAATTTATAATAATCAGATTTTCAGTACTTACAATACCATAAGGTCCAGACCGATTCCTGGAAAGTTACCGAAAGTCCTCGTAATTTCGCGAAAAATTAGAAAAGTTAGCAGCATCGGTCAAGGATCTTATTAATTGTGGCTAATTATCAACCGAAATATTTAATTAAAATATGAACATATATTTAACTTTCGAATGAAATGTATCAGATGGCAATAGGTCTCCCCTGGTGTCGATTAGGGATTGTTATGAATGATCACTGATGTCAGTACTCTAATCTCAATCCGCTATTGACATCATAACCTATCTAGATGATCTCAATGTTTTACCTTCGGTAGGTAACAATACATTGCATGCTTCGTTCACTTTTTGCACATTTCAAATGCAGCAATCCTTTGCATCTTTCTTCATCTAGTTAGAAAATTGTCGAATTCACAATAACCGCGACCTTTTGCTTTGATTTAACTTCATATTTAAATTAAATTTGGTAGTTCCTCCAAATACTAATTCCTAACTCATTACGCTATAAACAAGCATGATGGAAAGGAATCATTTAACGATTGAACAAAGTAACGTATTGATAATTATTCCGTACGTCCTGGATTTGCTACCTAGAATTCGTAAAACGTCCCACATTGGCGTAAAAATATCTGGCTGCTTTATGACAGAAGAAATAAACGAACTTCGCCCATAAAATAATGTTATGAACGATTTATTTTCTGCCTCCGTAACGTAGCTTAGTAATCTGAAAGAGGAACTGAGGGGGAAGTACGTACGCCCACCTTATTTAAATTTGCCCCTCACTTGTTTATAGAATATTTCCTTCACGTACTTTTTCTGTGAGCAGGTGCGCTCTTTCGCAACATTTCTCTGCTCCAATTATAATTTATTCAATCTCATTATTCATTATTATATGCACAGTATCACTTATGGCGAGGTATTACAATCCACGACCGCACTTCTGCTATGAATCGAGATGAGCCTTTTCAAACTCCATCGCTCGACAATGTTAAGAGCTCGCGAAAGGAGAACAGGAAGTACCCCATCCGCTTTGCTTGATAGGATGGGCTGACATTCAAGGAATGAAGGTCTCATCCTAAGATCTCACCTCCTAATGAAGGCTAGCACCATTTTAGCAATCAAGGAATTCCAAGCAATTGCAGTTAGATAACAATCCCATGGAATCGATTCTCGAAATGAATAAAAGCAAGCGCCGAGTTTATGAGTCGATAACGGAAAATGTGTGCAATTAGCGCTGTTTATTGGGAAAGCCACGTTATCATACTCGTGAGAAAGAAGTTAATTATATTATTGCGAGACTCAACTTGCATCTTTTCATCCAATACAATGAATTTTTAACGGGTAATTGCTTTATTTGTTATTATTGTCAATCGCACCTTTCAATGGGTAATTATTATGAAGTAACAATAAAAATTGTCTCAGATAGGTTGGAGAGATGAATATTACTATATCTCATGAAATATTAATAAATTTTGCAAGTTCTTAATCTACATAAATACCATACAACCCGCATTTCGGCGTGTGGCAGGGGGTAAACACCAAGCGTTCGAGTTACCTCTTTAGCTTATTGCTGTCGCGTATCGTTTGCGGAAAGAATGAGTCCCTAAAACGACTTGTGTTTGCACCTTTTTCTCTTATCTTACGCTCATTGTTGGATCGGCTGAAGTAGCAGTGGGGTCGCATAATACTGATCACGTCTTCCGCGAATTTACTTACTCTGAATATATCTAGCAATCACAGCCTAGCTTCTAATCTCTTTTCTTTCCAGGATACCCAACCTGCGTGTGAGAGTATTAGCGTAGCGCTTGCTTTTCTATCGTAGCATTTTTTAACAAATTGTATCTCCTTGCGCCTCACTTCCTCGAGTTCGCGATTATACGTTTCATCCGCTGGATTCCATATACTCGCTACATATTCCGGATGGGGCCTTATTAAGGTGAAATTAAATCGCTGTTCAACATTTTCATCGCATCTACCTACAATGTGCCTTGTAAAACCGAGCTTTTTAGTTGCTCTACCGCAATTTTTTTGGATATGTCCACTCCAGTTTAAGTTATTCGTTCCACTTAAAGGTACATGTTCTCTTGACATTTGAAATATTTCAGATATTTTTCATTTTGTTCATTTAAAAATTTCTATCTAATAATTTTTATTCTTATCAATTGAAAAGTATTTATCTATGTTTGATGTGCAGCCAAACACAGCCGGCCTGAGAAAAAGGCGAATTGGGTGGTTGCCCAGGGCGCCGATGTTTGGGGGTCGTATAACATCGGACGTTTGTCGGATGTTTGCTGAGGCGCAGAAACTTAATGGACAAACGTTTCTTGTAAAACCAACTATATAGTTTACCCAACAATTTTTGGGGATGTTGGCTGCAAACATGAATCCTATGTTAAAATTATACGAATATTATACTCGTATTTAATTGTTAACGGAAGTATTCGTGTAATCACGAAAACGGTGTGCGAAGTTTCCAGGTGAAATCTTTCCCGAGTAAAATTGTTTAAATACTTCTGAATAGAAATTACAGAATCGATCGCAATACATAGTAATGGCTGATTGTTACGGTTCCTTTGCTTTCTAATGAATAAACCATTTTCTTAAATTTTAATATTATAGTCATAACAGTTTGAACTATAAACGTGATATAAACGGAAATAAATATTTTTAGAGCGATTCAATGTGTAAAATAAAAATGTTCACTGGAAACACAAGCAATTAAGTTAATTAATTAAAACATGTAAAATAATGGAAAATTTACCAGTATTTCATGGATGTGGGGTCCGACTCATAGTCCAGGGCACCAATACACATCGGGCAGACCCTGGCCAAACAAAGCCCTATTTCACAGTATGTTATTGGTAGAATATGCGAACAGAATTCCCCCTAGACTATCAGTGTGATAAACACTGATCTGCAACGCTCGAATCCGGAACCAGAGCGTCGCAAGCCAACTATTCCAATAATTTTTCATCGAAATGCGTCAGCTATCACGTCATAGACTGCATGGAATTTAAACATTCTAAATACCTATCAATTATCATTGGGGTGTTCTTGGTTGTGTAGCCTGCTCACCTTGATTATAATTCCGCATCATAAATATTCTGGCACATGTTACAAGCAAGTCTTTACGTTGATGCTAGCGCAGATTTTCAGCGGGGTAAAATTATTTGTTGGGAATTTTCTGGCATGAAAAGAAGGCAGGCAGGAATGACGTCTGTAAGTAGCGAACATTCAAGCAATGTTCTCTTAAATGTCGAGTGTCACCTCCGTTGTTGAAAGGTCGACCGCTTGTCGCCGAAATGAATAAATGGAAGAGAAGATCGAGGTCGAAAATATTGAAAAATAGGAAAATGCTAAAGGAAAATCTCAAAATAGGTCACGGAGAACTGACAACAGGGAAAAAGAAGAGGAAGTCTATGGGAAGAAAAATAAGCAGGAAAAGAATGAAAAATACGCAATTCTTTCGGAAACCCGCCATGTCCTTTTCCTACCCTTTCGGCCTTATTTTAAGAGACCCAGTCTGTCTGCTCGGGGCTAATATTTTGAAATGCTTCAAAAACGTTTCAGTTTCCCTTTTCTCGCAGCAACTGGTCTTCCTTCACTGGGATGAGTGTTTTAACATTCTCTACAGTGAATTTAGCCCGTATACTTTTGCGGTAATTACAACTCTCTTCCCCCTAGACAATCGACTGATGTGGATGCAATGGGAAACTGACAAATTGCTTAAAAATAAATATTTAAAATGATTTGTAATTTTTCAAAGTGAAATATTCGAAATATTTTAAAATAAATGATTAAACTTTCATTGTGAGCAATATTAAAACAAATACCAAGTACCAAATTCACGGCTTTCTTAGTAAACAATATTCAGCATTACTTCATTAACTGTTTAAAACTACGTTTCAGAAAGACCAGTCTTTCATCGAGTGGATCCTAAGTAAAAGAATAAAAATGAAATTCGAAATATTCATTCATTACATGGAAATTAAGCAATATCTCAAACATCCATTCATGGCGATAAAATATATTTTATTAGAAAGGCGCTCATGCATGCCATTTTGGAAGACCTTTAATTTCTCAAAACGCTCAGAAGTAACCTTCGAATATAACTGTGCACCCTATAAAAACATAGGGTGACCACCCAGGCATTGTTCGTAGTGTAGGTGAAACCCTATTAACTTGGATAGGGCGAAAAAATCACTTTTCAAGTTTCGAATTCTAATAGGGCTCGATAGTTGCGTACTTACGTGCTAATCGAAAACAAATACGGAAAACTCGTATGTTGGATCTTCACGACGACGAATAAATTCACTTCCTGGCGGAAAACTTTCGTTCTTGGATCTGACTCAGGGTCTTATCCATGGTTTTCTAATGAGCACTATAAGATCACTTTTTTAATGAAGATCGCCTGTTAGGAGAGAGCATCTGGCTCGGATTAACATGTTGGAGTTCGATCAAAGTTTGGAAAAAATTACAAGAACAACAGAATTTACCTTTACGCTAAAATTATATAGATATATACGATTTTTGTTTCCTAGTATCGTCTAAGTTTAACTTCATTTTTGTCGGGTAATAATAGAAAATATATCTTTATAATTATTTATTTTGAGTTCGCGCGTTAGGGCTAAAATTTTAGAATTTCGGTGGAAAATTTGGGTTTTTACCGTTTTAAAATAGTCTGTGTATGATATTTTAAAATATAAAAGTCCATCTTTCCCAATGATTCGTTAATTTGAGTGATTTTATTGATTCTATGTTGACATGAGTATATCACTTTGCCGTTCGTCGACCATTTAATAACTTTTTATGAAAGGATACACAGAACTCGTCAACAGGAGGTCGCTATAATTCGAGTTCCGCACATGTCCTACCAAACACCCAACTAATTTTAATGTTAAGTTTCTAAATTATTAGGTTTCTTATGTGATAACGCGGTGGTAGGCTGTCGTTTTTTATAAGTTAACACCTTTTTGATTGAATAGGAAATAAAAGGCTTCCAGGAAAATACTCTTCTTTTAAAAACATAATGGTAAATACAGTAAAATTGTTATAATCCTTAGGAAGACAATATATCAATGTTCTTGAATAACTTCCGTAGCAAATAAAGCTATTCTAATGATGAAATTTTAAGAGCGAACATAGTGCAAAATTTCTGAGAAATTCGGCCCGTCTATGTAACCCAATTTTTAAGGCCTAATTCTCTGTAAAAATGGTTACTAAAGAGGAAGAATGACCATTTTCGATTGAAATGGACTTCTATCTTCTTTAGCAGCAAGTTTTTGCATAACTAATATCTTTTAATTCGAGCCATGCAGGATCATATGTCTTCACAGAGTAGTTTATAACTATCCTGACTTGTAGGAATTTTTTCGACAAATGAATAACTGTAAGACCCGGTTTGCACATGTTAGTCATCGAGAGAGACTAAGAAACCTTAGCTATCCAAGTAATTTTAAAATTACTACTAATATCGCTTAGTTCTTTAGGAAAACTGAAAATATGACAACTGTGCGCCAGGAAAAGGTATGTCACCATTACCTTTTCCTGATTCGCTATCTCAAATTCTTTACAACCATTATAAAGTCACAAAAAACACTGTAGGAAAACAATGTAGGGACAATATGTCCTTACACTGACGCTTAATTTGTTACTATGATGTAGCTATTTATAGGAGTAGCAACAATAGAGATGTTCACGCTCACTCAACAACAACTGACAGACAACAGGCAAGAGTAAACTAGCACTGCCCCCTCCCCCCCAAAGACATGTTGCGACATATTTGTTTGATTTGCGTCTTGTTTAGTAGTTCACATATCGGTCAGAATAACAGCAATAAGCAAGTGACTTCGAATTGTAAACATAAATAACACGCATTATTAGATTTAATGAAATACTGTGAATATTTAAAATGATGAAACCCCGATATTTCTCGGAAGTTGAACATTTTAGCCATAATGCGCGAACTCAAAGTGAAGTGTAGAATTAAAAAATGTATTTTTCTATTATCACGCATCAAAAATGAAGTACTCTGAAGCTATAAGAAACCAAAAACAGTACCCAGTATAATTTTAGCTTAAAGGTATATTTTGTTGTTTTTTGTCATTTTTTCCCAACTTTGGGCTCTTTGCGCGAACTGGAGATTCAATGTATGACTTTTTCAATATTCTTCCGTTGGTTAGCTTGCAAATGCATAATTTTCAGCCCTATCATAATTTGATACTCAAAATATCGATATTTTTCGACCCACCCTAATATACACCAGCGTCTCCCTTCCCTGTTCCAATTATTTATGTGGAATTTTTATTGAATTTTGAATTCTTCGGAAATCCATTGTGACCTTCATCAAAGAGCCACTTTGACGACTCTGTAAATAAGCAATTCCTCAGAATCGTTGGTTAACCTGTTCTGCTGGTTAAACACGAGTCCTTCCTCAAGTCTTAAGAAAATTCCTTCCCGTTATAAATACATCATTCACCGGTCAATACTCAACGTCCTTAATGTTTCGTAGTTTTTCTTTAAAATCAAGAAAATTTGTCCTCCAAACCATAACGCACTATCTCTAATATACGCTGCATTAAGTAGTACTAGTTTTGGAAGTACTTCGACAGCTGAGGTCATTTCGCGTATGGGCTCCCACCGGGAATCGAACCCGGGATCCCTTTCACCAAAGATGAAGGCGCTGCCCACCTGAGTTTCCGGAGGACACGCTCTAACAAATTATTCCCGTGATTCCTTCGCGATTGAAGTAATCAGAAGGTGCTTTTTGATCTATGCTGATGATGTTAAGCTGCTAGGCGCTTGTTACGGCATCTTTTATTTTTCTCTTTATTTAATAAGCCCCACCATAAAGGGAAATGGTCTATATTATGAAGTACAGTGTGGGTGTATGCATCTTCGCTTAAAACTCGAGAAATAGAGAAACTACAGAAATTTTCAAATTTTGCACATGATTGGAGAACAACGCCGCGCAGATAATAAGCTACTTTCAATTTTCCTAACGTTCCCCGGTTTTACTCCAGACGAGTCAAATGTTCCCGCACGAAATACAAGTAAACTTCATTTTCTCGGATACAGGCTTTATTTCTTTTGCAAAAGTAAACCAGGAAGAAAAATCGAGCTTGAGACAATTATAAGAAAGAAATTCAATAAAGATTCACATTCATATCTTCGACTATAAATTTCGTCTCCAATTTATGAGAACTTGGATAAAATTGAAAGTTTTTGTTTCCCATATCCAGTCCTATCGAGGTGAGCTGAGATATTTTAGATTTCCTACCTTAAATGGGCCTACTATATTTAAGTCCTACTTTTAATTTTCCAGTTGAGAATCAATGGGCACTTCAGCTCTTATCTTTTAAAAAGAAACTTTATCATCCCATGTAGCCTTGTGCATAATTGATCTAGTACGCTCATAGCCAGTAATTAATAAGGAGGAATCGCCGTTACTCAATATTATTACTTCATTACGTTACTGGCCACGACAAATTTTATGTTCGGAGCACCACAAATACGAAAAAGAGATACGTAAATATACATATGTACCCTGCAATCGTAGATGCCAATCTATTTTTGAAAATATTGATACGATGCACCCTGAAAAGTCGCTAAAAAGTAGTCTCAGAAAAAATACCGCCAATAAGTAGTTAAAGAATATAATAACAAACATTTGCATCTATAAATGGAGTATCAGTTCAGAAATTATACAAATTACATATACAGTATGCATATTGTCTTTTTTCAACTGCTATTTTAATTCAAATAAAGTGAAACATGCTTTGATTCGGTAAAGTAAGGTAGCAAGTTAATCGAGGGATCTTTTCATAAAACAAGAGTTTTACGATACGAGAAGAAAATCATCGCATTGCTTAAGTAGGATCAGAAGTTTTTGCGAAATCTCCGATTAATATAACATGAGCAGGAAGTACAACTGAAGAAAGGAGAAATATCTGAGATATTGCAGCAAGATGTATTTCTCCGGGATGTAGTTTTTCCTCCTATGTCCTAAATAAACTCTACGCCTTGAAAAGCGAGAAACAATGGGTAAATTGAATAAATATATCCCTGAAAAACTCAGCGCCTTTCAAACGGATCCCATGTAATCGCTTTAGTAGAAATCTAACCTCCGTAAATAGTAACGAGTGTCGCAACTGACGATTTATGCAAGCGATAATTCTCCTTGGCAATGTCAACGTAATTATACGGTTTAAAGTGTACTTCGAAGTTGAGATATGGGAGGTGAACAGCGATTGCTCGAAAGAATCGATGCAAGTAAAATGAAATAACGAGTACTGGCCCCAATAGGCCGTATTTATAATATTTTCATTATGGGCTAGCTAAGGGCTTCCTAAGGGGAGCTTCAATGGATGAAGAAATGATAAGTTAGTATCTTTCTTCTAAAGAAAAAATCCTGACGCGTGTTATAGACCAATGTGTCTCTCTTGTTTGCTAAGAGTAATTTTCCCAAAATGGTGGTTTATTCGATATGATAGGAATGATTCGAGAAAACCATCTTTAAGTTGGAAAAAGGTCACATTCCATTACCGTTTTTTCAGATTCTCAATGCGATTTCTATTAGGATGTTAAGAGATTAATGTAATTAAATACTTATAATTTTGAAGATAAGCTTCTGTAGCCAACTAAGAAAATAAACCCTTCGTAATTTCCACACAAGATATGACTCAACGACCAGTTTCGCCTAAAATGCCATCATCAGGTGATGGATTTTTAGCTACCAGATGATGGCATTTTAGCCGAAACAAGTCGTTGAATATTTCTTATGTGGAAATTACAAAGTTTTTCCTCATAGTTTATTATGCCTTTCCACGAATAAAAATGTATATATAATCAATTATCCTGGGATCCAAAAAAGTAACAGCAGATGAGTTTACATTCCACTTGATATCAAACCAAGAGTTATTAGTTAGCTTGAGAAAATCTCCACAATGGTTGATAAAAGGCGAATGACTTCCTATGGAAAACTTAGAAGAATGGAACCAGAAAGAATAGCAAACAAGATCCTCCTCTTCCAGGAGAAAAGGAAGACACAAGTCCCATGGGTGAAAGAAAAGAAGATCTACGAAAACGTCGGATCAATATTCAGATTGCAGTGATGAAAGACCTGTCCAGAGAAAAATCAAGAAGAACCCAAAGGGTATTCTCAGAGGAAGACTGAGCAAGAGTTAGCCAGAAAATGAAATTATATTGGCGAAAGAGAAAGAAAAAAAGATTTAGGGAAGATACTTAAGTAATAGCTGCCCATAGACGTCCGAAACGAAAATAAATTGATTGAATACAGTTATGACTTCATCGTAAAAATTTTAAAATGTATTAAATAAAACATATATAATGAAAAATTGAGAAAAATATGTTTTAATACATAAAAAGACAAATGTTAAAAATGAGGCATCGCCAACTACGACTGAGTTAGTTGTAGTCTTAGGTTTATTAATTCAGGTTTAGGTTCAGAGATTCACGATTTAGCTTAAGACAGAAATATAAGCAGAGTACCTAGGTCAATTTACTAGAAAGAAACCAATCTTCTCCCACCAATGAACTATGCATGGGGTAATCATATTGTAAAGAGATGAATACTGCGATGCCACATAAGATGTCACTAAATATAATGGACAGACATGTATCTTTTCGCATATTGTATAAACCGCATGCTTCAGCAAGGTAATCGGATCTGTCTCGGCGGAAACGTCGAGGTCGGCAGATTGGGCTTCGACCGTGGTCCTCCAGCGTCCACTCCGACTGACCTTCAATCTCTACCGGGTTCAAGAGTGTCATCGGTCTCTGTGAAGGCGAGGTTCACTTGTAACAGCGCCCAACGACTCGTGATTCTCACCACTCGACTTCCATCTCTGGGTCTCGGTACACCAGAGACTCCACCGGACTCGTCGCCCACTACGACCGGGACATACCCAACAACCATGTCCGCAATAAGGTCTTTTAGAGCATCGAAGAACGTCGTTTTAATCTTGCCATAACTACACCTAGTACATATCTACACCTAGTTTGTATACAAACGTTTCAGTAATATACAAAGTTTCAGTATTCATTTTTTTACTACTAGTAGTTAGGTACTAAATAAATGAATTGGAATTGGTTGGTTGAGTGATGTGCGGTGGGGGACTTTAAAGGACCCTGGGGCCGCCACGGTACCAGTGAACGCCCTGAAAAATCTTGCATGAAAAGTAACATTGACAACAAGTATATGCTGTTTCAAGAAGTTGTAAATTAATTTGTAAACTATGTGTAACTATTTATCAACGCTGTATTTATAAAAAGTTAATGAGGTTTTTTATTCACTAATACTGAGTACGTATATATGTAGTAATTTCGTAACAAACTAGGAAATTATTTGAGTTAAATATTGTGTAAGTTAAAGTCGCCGCCTAACCATGTCTTATTCCCCCATTCATTATTTATGAGGAAATATAGAGCAGACTAACAGCTAGAACCAAGATTTCTCCAGGAAGACCACATGCGATTTTAATGCTCGACAATAGTATCAAGCTTGAGAAGCATTTAAGAGTAAAGGATACAAAATAATAACTTCTTTTATCGCTCTCACCCATATATATTGCGTATATGTAAAGTGAAATGAATTGATCAGAATTTTGGAAAATTTTAGTTATATGTTTTTAATTTTAACGTTTATCCGGCATGGAAAATTTATGGATTTCCTGCAACTGCATAGTGATAATCAATACATTCATTCAGTGGCGATCATTCGTTAAAAATAAAGGAACGGGAACAGAAAACCGATGTAGTGAAATACTCATTTATTAACAGGGGTATAAGGGAATGGAATGCTTTACCTGGAGAACTTCTCATCCCAATGCCTAAAAACATTAAAATCTTCAAAGCAAAAATTAAAAGCTGCTAAATTCTATGTAGTTCTTATGTTGCATGTTCATTATGTAATGTATTTTAACTTAAGTCTCTTGAACTCGACTATGTATAACTTATATGTATATATGTGTATAGACACTGCAAAATATGGTATGTGGGAAAATTAATTTCAACTTTATGTATGTATGTTTATTCAGATGTATTGTATGTATATATTAATTGATTTTATAGAATGTGTACTGTCTGCGGGAGGTTTTTGGAGGGGTTTTCCTCCCGTCTTTGGGCGAATGCCGGACAGTTAGTACATTGTTTTTGCACCCCCTCAACCGTTGCCACCGGGTCCCACGACCTAATCGCGACGGGTAATTCTTAAATAAATAAATAAATACCGTGGAATCGTCATATTAAATCGTCATAAAAAATATTTGATACTAGTATAAGAAGAAATTGATAAAAAGATAAGATTGACAAGATTTAGCGTACTCCCGCTTAGCCCAGTTGGTAGCACAAGTCTAGGTTGTGAGGTGCCCTGGTTCGATCCTAATGGAACACCAGTTTCCCTGGGTTGGCATCAGGAAAGGAATTCAATCGTTAAAATAATTGCCAAACCAAGCAAAATTGCATAATGTGTAATAATTTTAATACTTGTAAGCATCATTTCCATCATCAGCCGACCCTATAAGTGATTGGAATAATAAGGGTAAGAAGAAGAAATTATAATTGAAACAATACTGCGTCGCATTATTTTAAAGAATATCAGCATTATTCATCGTAATCTTCAGGAAGATCGAGAATATATTAAGCCGTATTTTTCCTTTCCTTTATTGCTGTAGAAAATCATGCTACGGAACATAAACAAGACCAAAAATTTTAATTAATCGTCTTCAGGCTTCCATAAGTCTTAATTGAGAGGTTTTCTATGCCTTACCTCTAAATACTTATGTTTTACGATCGTTTAACACGTCATCTCTCCCTGAACTAACCTTGATGCGAAGATAATGCTGAGTAACTAATGAAGTTTCTCTTTAAATTCCTGAGAATTGGGACTAGTTAATAGTTAATCAATGTAAATAATTTCGCTGCGGAAAACAGAGTGATGTAAGGAGCATTCTCCTTTTCACTCGGCCTTCTATTAGGATATAATGCTATTTTTTCTATTTATGATATGCATCGAGGGCATAAAGGTCAAGTCGCACCTTTGATATGTTGATTCCCATAATAGGTATATTTATAGGAACGGGCAATTAAGTGCATAACCTTGGTAGAATTCGATGCCGTATCCTCATGCGTAACTTTACAACACGCTAAGCACGCAAACCTCAATTTTATGAGTGTTTCGTGGAATATCCGTGAAAACAAACTGATGTCGCCATGACAATGTATTAACGTGTTCCATCGCGAATGAGTACGCGACAATATAGTAAAAAGTATTATCAGGCGAACTTTCGCTACGATACACTGAACAGTACCCTATAGAATCTTTTTATTTTGGTTGCTACACACATTTCAATCTGTATAATATAAATAAAAATGTGACTTTATTCGGGCAAGATTGAGGCCATCAAGTCTCTTCATACATCTAACCCTTCGTCATATGAAATTTAAAAGAGAGCTTGAAAAAAGGGTACAGAAGAAAACTAATGTGTGGGTTTAAAAACCTAAGTTTGTAGGAAAGTTTGCAGCAGTTTAGGGAAAGCAGGTTTGCAGGAAAACACCCACAAGAGGGAAAGTGTGAAAAACCTACCGAAAGTTAACTAAATTTTAAGGAAAATGCAGGTTAAATCACATCTGAAAAGCAAAAAAATGGTACAGACACATTATTTCTCAGTCATAACAACTAGAAATGAATGTTTATAAAAATAAACAGAAAAAGAACATTATGAAATACAAATATTGCGGTTCCAAGACAGGTCGGTATCAAGACAGCGCGCGATTACAAAGAAAGGGAAATTAATGAGTTCATTACTGGTGACGAGCTATGAACTTTTATAGAAGTTCATTCAATTTATCATAATACTAACAAGGTTAGTAAGTTTAAGACGTCAAAGAAAAATTTATCGTAATAAATAGAATGGAGGCGATCATAGCAATCTAAAGCGTCTTAATTCCACCGAGCTAATGTTAAAAATATTCCTTTCCTAGAAATTTACCTGTTTTTCAAAATTCTGTTTCAAGTGATGTATTTCTGCATTATAATTCATTCGCACGATAAATAAATTCTGCCGAGAAATAAGAATCTCCCTTTCATGTAAGAAACATCAATCTGAAAGTTTACTGCATCTGAAGCATGAACATAAATGATTACGAACATGTTTCTGTAAGTTTGGACGTAATTATATATAAACATGTCGTCATTAATTGATGTTGAAAACTTATTCCAAAGTTAAGCCCGGTTAATCTTAAATTAAAATGGACTTCAACTAAAATTAGCCATAGAGCCCGGTATTTGGATGGTTTTTTAAAGTGAATTTTATAGTTAATATCCATTCTAATCCGTGACGTATATAGGAGATTAACTATACTCTTCGCTTTAAAAACCATTATAATACCTGGTCTTAAAATGACAAACAATTAAAGTCGATCTTAATTTTATATTATAATATCGGGCCTTCATGTTGATGCATCTACAGTCAGGGGTATAAAAGAATTGAGGAAATGATAAACAGAGACTTTTATCCCTTACAGTAGTATATTCTTATGAACCTGCGATCAATTTTCACAGCAGAAACTTCCGAAACCGGAAACATAATAACATTCTGTGGTAAATAGCGGAGTTTTTACCGTGGCTTCGTCCAACCACGAATGCTCTACATTTGGATCGTGTCCCCGTAATGCCATGTTTCGGCTTACTGAGAGTCACCAAGTTATTTCCAATCAAATAAGACAGTAGAGACATGAATCGTAATGAGAAAATCCAAAAATATCAGTGCAAGACATTTTATTGCCCAAAATAAATGGGAATAAATATGAAAGGTTATTTCAAATACCAATTTGAATGTATTTTCCTTCATAAATTGTTCTGGAAATTTTCCAATTATGTCCCAATTCCGCAGATACTATATACTAGATACTAAACTGCGTTAGCATTTTTTTTATAAATCGGTTGTCTACCTATATTAATTATTAAATTTTATATTGAATGATCTTCCATATTATTTAATATCACAGACATTTATCATTTGCTATACTTTCTAAAACCCTTTAAAGTGTTGGCAGCAAATGAAAATTCCTTGTATCGTAACTAGGTAATTCTTAGATGAATCTACCTGAAATACATCGATCAGATCACTTATAGCAGTATCATCATCGTCGAAACGTTTAGAGCATAAGTTTTCGATAACTGTTTGTTATCACACTACGTTTTATTGACTGCAACCAACTTCATATATAATGCTTTGTATTATTCTTTTAATTCCATTTATTTAACATAAACGACGGTTTAAGGTCGTTAAAGGTCTCAGTTTCCTTCTTTCATTTTTCGATGCCCTGTAAATTTCTGTGGCTATGGGAAGGAACGACTATATTTAAATTTAATACAAATTGATTGTGATCTGTTTATTCCGTTTACACACACTGTATTTAAAACATACCTGATGAATTAATGCGACTTTCCCAACTGAGCTTGGGGCTGAAAAGTAGTATATTTCCTTTTTTGTAACTATGTTTAATCTTTGACATATGTTGTTTGAAATGTGTGAAAACGACTCTCGGAAGAGACGATAAATGCTCAGTAAGCAAGAGTAGAAAGACAGCCGCATGACGACATAACTGCTCCGCACCTGAGAATGCCTCCGAGGCAAATGCGTCGAAAAATTCAACGGACTCACTTTATCCTAGGTAGAGCAATTTTACATTCATTCACATCTCATCGCCAGATGTTAACAGCCGACTCGTTATTTTTGAGATCGGTGATTTCAATAAAGCATCTATAGAAAACTTTCTAATTAATTAATATGTTCTCTATGGATTTTATCGGTAAAAGGTTCTGAGAGCGGGTGAATTTGAAATTTAGCGAAAAAAGAAGCACATCAATCTACAAGGAACATATTAATTAATTAATTAACATATTCTCCGCAGATTGATGTGTTTTTTCTTTTCCGTCAAATGTCGAACTCATCCAGTCCTCCCTCAGAGGGAGGGCGGAATGATTTTATCTCGGATCTGATATACTAATTGGAAATAACTCAACAAAATTAAACTTACGGATAACATGCAGACTAATTATAATATAACATTACATTCATTAAACTTTGTTGGGCGTGATAAAATATTGTACCGATTTTATTGTAGAATATTTGCAATATTTAAGATTATCTGCACGAAGCTCCACCCATAATCGTACGCTAATTCTTTGTGTTTGAGCAAACTAAATAAGGTAGTTCAAAATGAAAAATTGATACTAGAGAATACTATAAATTCCCATTGATTCAATCCTACGTCAATACCAATATTCAATATTGCGTCGACATCACTTTATTTCTAAAGCAGGTGAAGGTTTTTGAGAAAAAGTTTTGCGAAATGGACTGGTCGAACTTCTGCGTAACACTTAAATCTGAAAATATAATAACTAGAAGTGAATTATCGTGGCAGGAAAGATTTTCAAGGCTTTTCTAATAGTGATATATGTTACGATATTAAAATATATTTTTTAAGAATTTTAAAAACTTCATTTCCTTTTAATGTAATAATCATATTTAATCTCAGAATATCCGTGAATCAAATCGTGAACTTTCATAGAAAGTCTCGACCAGCACTGCCATATAGTGAAGAAGTTTTTCTCTATCAAATTATAAATAAAGCAAAAATAAAGAATGAGCCATTAGTATCAATGCCGATAAAAAGCTTAAAATTAGAGAATCCGGACAAGGATGGAATAATAAACGATTTTCCTGGTATATAAAGAGGAGAAATCATGTTTCACGGAAACAGAAGACATGTAATTTGTAATTATACTGACGATGTAATTTCCAATATATCCCCGAATATGAGTTAGTTAAAGTAGTGTTTCCCAAACATTACGGTCTCAAATTTTATTTCCCCTATCCTCAATGCAACCAAGTCCCACTAATGTGCAATGAGTTCATTACACTATTGATGTAATTCATTATTTTACCAATTATTGATGAATGGTAGTGAATAACAATGAAGCTGTTGGAAGATTTGTTTGCAATTGAGCAAAATTTTAGAAAAATAAAAAGCAAGACGAATAAGTAAAACGACATCAGTCTGATCGAGTCCTACGATACATGTTCCTAAATACCTCTTGTGGGACGCGTCCAATCGGTTGGGAAACACTGAACTATACGATGAAGAATTACACTCGACATTAATTGGAAAATTTCAGCAATCCATTCCAAAAAATTAAAAATTAAATTGATAAAAAATTTAAACAAAAGTGAGT
Organism: Ladona fulva; assembly: GCA_000376725.2. Classification (NCBI taxonomy): domain Eukaryota; kingdom Metazoa; phylum Arthropoda; class Insecta; order Odonata; family Libellulidae; genus Ladona; species Ladona fulva. The sequence goes on along the minus strand of KZ308707.1, from coordinate 262,690 downwards.
ATGGAAAGTGGAATAGAATAATTTCGCGGACATTTACAGTTCAACGCCAGAAAGGATTCCATTTTGCTAAATGGCTATTATTCACTCCAAATAGAATTCGTAGTTCGTAATTCTAGCTCGACATCCGCGGTAACCCCTTATTCCCGTACTAAATATTGAGCCTCGAGTCAACATACCATAGCGTAACCCTAGCGATATCTCGAGTATAAGTAAAGTAAAAAGCAAAGTAAAAGACATTTAAATAAAGATTCTCCAAATCAGCGCTGAAATAAATTGAAAGCATCGTAAAAATACGGCAGCGGTACTGAGATGACAAGGAAAAAAGTTAACATAAATTTAAAAACATCTAAAAATTTCCAAAATTCTCCTAAATTATTTTCACTTTACATACCCGCAATTGATATGGATCAGAGCGATAAAAGAAGCAATCATTTTATAACCCTTATTCTTAAATCTTTCTAAAGTTGGATATCGACGTCGAGCATTAAATTCACACGTGCCCTTCCTTGAGAAATCTTGTTCCAAGTTGTTAGCCTGCTCTACATTTTCTTCAGCCAACCAATGAAAGGGCGGGTAGCATCATTAACCGCACTGCCGGCCGACTTGCAGAATGGTCATTTGATCTCACAGAATAATTAACGACATGCAGCAGTGGTTTTGGTGAGAGTAAACTTTCTCTTCCGGGACCTTTCTATGACGTCCGTTATTTTGCTGTTAATTTCTCAGAACTAATATTTGTCTGATACATCTTTTAATTCTAAGTTGCGTGTTTATTCGATCATTTGAATACGGTTCGTTATCTCATTCCCCATAAGAACCACATACGTACGCTGTGCGTAGCATATAACCTGTTGTATTTACTTATTTATTTATTTGTAAATACGTATCAATTTGGCTTTCTTGCCAGATGGCAACGCATAGAGGAGAATATAACGCAATGATGAATTTTGTTTTCAACAGCCTGGCGTTCGCTCAAAGACGGGAGGGATCACTTTATATATGCAAATTACTGCCTCCTGATGGCAACACATTATATACATATATAAAGGTGGCCTTAAGGGAACATATTATACAGTTACCCATTAAGTACAATTACACAGCACAATTATTGTTAGAGTAGCAGTGTGACATATTAGAGAATACTCCGAAAAATTAATCAGAGAGTACTTTTTGAAGAGGAAGATTTGGAAATGAGAGTAAAGGAAACAGAAACTGATGGATGCCGAAATGGAAATTTTGAGAATGATCTCTAAAATTCCAAGGTTACGAAGGACGTCGAAGGTAAACGCACGAAAATCTTAAGTTCTTGCCAATTCCCTATCAATTAATAGTTGGGATGGCAGAGAATGCACAATTCAGCTGTATTAAATAAGATTCTGAAGAAAACAGAGGTACTAAATAGGAGATTACCGATCCCTTAGCATCGGAGCAATTGCCAAAGGCGTCTTGACCAGTAGGACACCGAATTGTTTCGATTAAAACTATTTAAAGCTAGTGATCTCAAAATCTATGAATTTTTACTAAACAATTAAGTACTATGAAAATAAAACGCTTATTCACCAATAACCAAAATTGACTCAACGAAAAGGCGCGGATGAGTACTAGCCAAAGGTGCAAGAAATTCAGAGTATTTTCCTCGTACCAAGTCGAAAGAACAAGAGAGATGTGTGAAAATATGTGCAGATTGTGTTTGAAGAAAAATATAGAAAGATGGGAGGGTAAAGAGGAGTACTGTGAATAAAAGAAACAAACAAAAAGCTTACCCCAAAGCGGTATAATGTTTGATAGGTATGGATGTTTGTATTCAAAGGTGCAATGTTTTAGAAAGAGTTAGACATATCTTCTGTACTGTAAGTCATTCTCATCATTCGAAGAAGAGTCAAATGGCCCGGGTTAAAAAGTAAATATATAAAAAACAAAATAAATTGATGAATTCGGTCATATTCTGCGAGTTAAACATCACTAACACAGTTTCCACAGCGTTCTCAATTGTCCTCATGTATAGTAAACTATAGGATGAATTAGAGATTTCGAAATATTTTTGCTGATTTGGAGTTTTTGTCATATGTCAGATTCCTTTTCCGAAATAGTGAACGAAACCTGTATGTTTCCAAACTATATTTTACTATTCATCCTTTTCATCGATTTTACAATTTCCACAACAATTTATTCAACGAACAAACATTATCACTAAACTTCGCGGCTGAAGACTTCAATTCCACAAAATTACTTGTTTCTTCGCGATTCAGCATGCTCCACATGCACCTGTTAAAAGTAGAGATTAATAATTCTCAATCTCGGCTTTTACAAAAACTTTTTAATATTAAACACAAGATTAACAAAGCAAGTTTTGTAGTAGTAATAATGTTAAAAGTGTTTCGATAGCTGGTGCCATTTCGCACGTAAGATCCCACAGGGAATCGAACCCGATATCGCTTTCACCGAAGTCGAACACGTTGCCCACTCAACTATCCGGTAGCCCGAAACGGCCTTGTATTTATTCCGAAAATTGTCAGTGTGACAATACCGGTTCCTACGTGATCATTTGAGATTGATAATATTTTTTGGCCACGACCGAATATTTCCCATAGCTCATCGTTTTCCAATTTCTCTTACTTAGGAGAAAGTCTTGACGTCCAGTAAGGGTCACGGTACCCATATGTTTTGGAGAACACAATGGGTTCTTCCCCATTCTGTCGGGTAAGGTTTTAAATTTCCTAAGTACAGTCATTATTTATTTATTTAAAGTGAACCCATAAACAGCACAAGGTCTTTACAATGGATTATAAACAATTAACCATGTAACAAATAAATAAAATAATAATAATAATAATTAAACTTATTACGTAAGTATTATTACACTACGTTACTTCCGCTCCTTCTGTATTTATGGTAGGTATTTTTCCTTCGTCCGGCCGACACTAACAAATCCAAAAGCCAATCGGTCCCAGGATAAGAGGAAGTTAAAAATACGTGACCATAGTTTACATTGAAGGCCAGAAACAGCTTTACATGAACTTTCGTTTAAGTGGAAAACGTTCGTAGACCTTAGTTTCCTTCTGGCCCTGCTTTGTGCTTTAGTTTACTAGCATCTTCTAACCTGTTTGCACTTTCTTGAATTTTAATCAAGAATAAACATCGTCTTTAATATGATAACTTAAATAAATATCTTATTTTTATGATTTTCTTGTTCAATATACTTACGGTTATATGCACTTTATAAGCTCTCGTTATGTTTTTGTTCTAATAATAGAAGCTTGGCCCTCATTTCCCGGCTTTTTTCCGCATCCATCATCATTTTTCCTCGGTCCCTTCAGAAAAGGTAGATCGAGGATCTACCGTGATTGTTTAATGTCAAAATTTAACGTCCTCTAAGAGTTTTTTGCGAGCATAGTCATACACATACATAAGTGTTCGGAAGATTCAGATGCCTTGATATTTTCCTAATCAATCCCATTTCTTTCGTTTCCAGGTAACTTTACCCACCCTTTATGTCATCTAACAACTTTTGTTTTTCTCTTCCCCTTTGCCTTTTCCCTTGCATTCAGTAACAATCTTTAGCAATCTCTCTAGTATCTGTGTTTGTTTTTCTATCAACCCATTTTAATTTTTCCATTCTAATCTTTTAATGTCCTCCTTTAAATAAATCAAAATCTTGGAGAGATAGAGGAACTAAGGTATTTGCTTCAGTTTTCTTCGCCATTTCTGGAGATAGTTCTGGCAACTACAGCGCAAAAATTATTTCTCGAGAAAACCTAAGATAAGGTGGAAAACTGGAGCATTTAGTAATATTCCCGTACCAGGAAACATCTGAATAACCTCTTTCTAGGGATGATAGAAGCAATATTTGTCTCTAAAGTTATCAGCCTGTAGGTGTGTTGTATCCTAACCACTCCACCGTTAGCTGTGGAGAAACTTAGGTTTACTAGTAGAGATATGGAGTGAGGAAGTTTGCCCTTGCTTTTCTCCCTGAGCTAAAATGATCGGAAAAAGAGGAATAACAGCAGAGTGACGCCATTAATAACACTTTCAATTGCATAAATAAGAGGTGATCGAGGTTAATTACACTATTTATGTCTCCTACCGCATTGACTCTCATACTGTCGCAGTCATGAATACGATTGAGACAAACTAAATTAAAGATACTTTTCTTTTACACTTTTCCGAAAGAAAAATATTCCATTCGTCAAGACATGGTGGCAGAAAATGGAGGATCGAAAAGAAGTAAGAGAAAAATAACGGTGGCAGAGGAACCCTTCATGAATCGAAGAGAGTTGATGAAGGGAATTGAAAAATGTATCAGGAAGAGGTTGGTAAGATCGTTAGCCTGTAGTGATTCGCTCTACGGGTATGAAGCATAAGCCCCGAGAGAGAATTGCGTTGCAATAATGGAGGCTTTTGAGATAAGAGAGAAAGACAAGATATATAAGAAAGAAAGGAATTTGGGTTGACACGAGAAGAAACGAAAGATTGATGGAGATGGTGGGAAAGAAACGGGCTTTTGGGGGAGGTTTTTTAGAAGAGGTATAGCTAAAGAGAAATTGACTGTAAGATGCAAGACTTCGTTACCAATATTAGGGACAAGAATCAAAATTCTACCACTAATTACGAGAATAGAACAAGCGATTCAATATTATGAATTACTTCAAATTTACCCAAGTATGTTCATGAGATACATCTTTCCATATCGAAATAAAAATCGAGCTTTAATCTCATTTTACTCCGCCATAAATGTTTAGCATGAACATTTTTATTAGGCACCTGATCCTTATTAGGAATTGAACCATATTTCGCACACCAGTTTTCAATTTAGTGACTGTGCTTACGAAAGTGAAGGAAATCTCTTCTATTCTGAAATTGTTACCCGAGACAACCTAAGGGACTGGAGAAGTTAGGAACAGTTTCGGGTAATACGGGACGTCTACCGATCCTAGAAGCAAGGTGAAAAACAGAAGGAACGACAAAGACTAAGCTGCTGCATGATACAAGGATGAGATTGGCTATCAAGAAGAAGAAAAAAAGTTATATAGAATAATTTATTAAATACACCCCTACAAAGGCATAAGATTATGTAGTTTCTTACGTTGCTAATTCGACGGATTTCGTTACATGAGGGCTCTATTTTTACATTTTTCGTGATTCGTGTCCGTACAACGGCGCTGAAAAACGTGTGGATAGCTTTCGCAGGAATATGTGATTTTCAGCCTCGCGAAAGATTTAAAATTATTCAAATAATGCTTTTGATATGCTAACTAAAGTCATGGAAAAAAACTGGGTTACCACGAGAGCGCTCTATTGAGAAATTTCCCTTTCTAGGCCAAGCAATGAAAAATTCGCTCGACATTAATAGTGGCGGAAGAGATTGCTTCTAAATTCAAGGATTACTGAAGATATCGAAGTCGCCATAATATTCTATGAGGTTTCATCAGAATGAGGGTAATTTTCTAAGATTTCCACGATGGAAAACAGTGGTGCAGTCAAAGCAGTATTTCACATTCTTCTATCTCAGTAAGTACTAATCTTCAATAATTTGATATCATATGTAGTATAATCGAGACTTGAGTTCTTGATGATGAATAAGATCAAAAAATCTTCGGCATCTTCGAATCGTTGAAGCAAAAAGTAACTTCGTGTTCTATGTATTTATAAACAGTGAAAAGAATCGATCTTTAGTGGCAAAATCCGTAAGAAAATTTAAGGTTACTCTACGTCTCGTTTCTTTTCTTAAAAAGATGGAATAGAACAATAACTTCCATAGCAAAGCGAACCTCCATTGTTATAATCCAAAAACGTATGATATTATTAAGAATGCTTTTTTAAAAATATATTTAATGAATAATAATTATGTATATCGTTTGAAAGAAGGACTCAACATGCTATACTTAGCACTTGATGGCAACTTTTTAGTCCAGTAAATGAATCGCTTGATTCAGTTTTATTTCATTTACTATTCATTCATATTCATTTCACCTCTACAATATTTTATTTGAATTTCATTTTTCAACTTGTTTCGCTTTGTTTTCAAATCCTACCACTTCGTGTGTTTTCTAGTACTGGATACGATGTTAACAATTTACAGTTCACAAATATTCACAGTTTAAAAATAGAAAGAACTGATTTCTTTTCCATTTCATTCAAATAATTTTATTTCATAGCTGTCTATATCTTTCTTGGCCACCGTTTCTCAATTTATTTATCAATTTACTTCTTTATAATAAGTAATTGTATGCTGTTGGTTAAAGTATCAGAATAAGGGAAAACGTTCAAAAACCAACAGAAGTAACTTACAGTTGCTTATATACATATTTTTAATAATAAAATTTACTTCTCAATTAACGGGATAAACGTCAGACGGGAATATTTAGTCTCAATTTCACCTGAAATAAATTCTATTATCCATTTGTATGTATCTCTGTAATTCTACTTTCTATTAAGCCTTATCAAGTGCCCTTTTATTTTCAGTTTACTGAAATTTACTTCTAGAACCCTTAGAATAAATGTATTTAATCGTAGATGTAAATGGATGCAATTTTCCTATCGAGCCGTGATGACAGTAGAAGGCCTTCAGAAAAATGAGAATACCTCACCAATAAACGTTCTTGCGCACGCAAACAATGTCCTTGCGACTGCCTTTTCTAATTCGCTGTGAAAGGAACTATCTTAAGCTAGCGCGAAAAAAGGACTTTAGTCAATGCGAATGGAAATACATGCCATGCCACCGTTTTCACCGTAAGAAAATCCAGGTTATGTCATGGACAAAATTTCGTGGTATCTGATGAAAACATGGTAAAATCTTAGAATTTTTCCACGGCACCAATGAAGTTCTCATTCTCTCGATAGCTTAGAAATGGGTATGGTGAACGACGCACAGTGGACTAGAATCGAAAAAAGCTGGAGGCCAAAAATTGTTTTTTAGAGTTATGGACTCGAAACATCGTATAATTATTCAGAAAAGATTGAATTTTGTTACTCCGTGTTTAATTCTTCGTTATTTGTACGTTTTAGAAAGATACAGAGTGTCAAAGTTAGCCAATTTTTACAGAAAAGTATACTCTCGGATTTTTCAGAAGGACTTTCAAGTTTGCTGCGATGTAAGCATTTTATGTTAATTTTCCTATCTCAAGGTTGTTTTAAAGTATTCCTTTTTTCTTGGACGATGTAAACATTTCGCTCTAAATACTTTAAATAATGAATCTGTTTAATTTTTAATAATAATGAGGAGTAGTGGAAAAAGTGCCAGGGTCTGGAACAACTCTCCTAGATCCCACTCGAACCTGAAGTCTACAATAATGGTTCCATCAAATAGAGTCCAATGATATACTCTTATCAGAAAACTATAGTAGTTTCACTCTGTCTATTTCATACGAAAAATTTGATGTAAATGATAAAATTTGAATCGCCTCAGGAAAATGCCAAGCAGAATGAATTTCGCCTACCGTTCGTGACTCGATCAATGCAAAGTCCATGCATGCTCAGTTGAAGTTACTTATAAATTTCTCCAGGTACATACAGTAATAGCATTATTTCCAATCTCTCAGACGAGATTATATAATCAATAACGTCTGCATTCGTGGGGCGTTGCAGAAGCTATAAACCCATTAAACAGAGCCTCGCAATCGATACTTGAACAGACGATTTTATTTCGAATAATTTTGAAATGATAAAGTAGCCCAGCGGTAAAGGAAGGAAGGGTTCATTTCCTTCGCTTGAGGTACACTTCAAGCGAAATCGAAGTGTAAAATAATTAATAAGCAATCCAGTTTACAAGGCAGAAAGAGTATCTCCCCCGAGAAATTCATCTTTTGATTGTATTTACCTAATTGAGGCTGATTGGATTGAGAACTATGCATGCACCGAGGGGACTTGAAGAATGCTTCACTTCCTTCGAGTATCAGAAATCAAGAGCCAGAAAGATAAAATCGAGACAAAAACCAATATTTAATTTCATTGTAATTAACTCACTTTGGAAAAGTAGTTGATAGGTTCTGTGATGAACAGTTAACTGAGTTTTGGAACAAAATTTGAAAATTTTGCATCGAAGAATATTAGAGATGGAAAATTTTTACATTAAGTACTACACAAAAAACAAAGATAACACAAAAACGCCTTAGGGCGACACAACTGGATAAATTTTGTAATAATTGTAAACCTGAAATTAGTAATAGAAGTTTCCCTTCTATTGCTACTTGTTAAATTAGATGTAATTCTATAAAAAATCGTTATTGTAAGGGCATCGAAAACTAAGAATTCAGAATATATCTCAAAGATCACACAAGCTTCACAAGTTAACCAAAAAACGAAAAATTCGCAACTGTCTTCTTAAGAAATATCCCTTTGAGTAATAGGAAAGATAGGTGATCATCACACTGTGACATGTATGATAAATTCCAAACATAATAAACAAAAATGTCAAGAAAAACTTCCATTGACATGCCAGAAAGGATATTTTACATATTAACTTCCGTTTTTCTTTAAAAAACTGGTATCTTCACCGTTATTCCTTTTAGCAACTAAAGAAATTACTTACACCAACATTTTTGTGACACTTTCAACAAAAAATATTTTACTCGTCTCAAAAGTCGCTTCTACAATATTCTACACTCACTAAGATATACAGTATATGATATATCTAGAAATGGTTTGTTATAAATTGTTGCTTGTATATAAATAAAGACGCATGTCCCGGAATAATGTCCGGTCCGTACTTAGATAACGAAAAGGGTCTCTCAAGTTAATTGATCCACGCATGACCCTAAAAAAACATCGTTCATAACGATCGGTCCGAAGGTATTATAGAGTTAATACTATATATCAAACAACTTGTTTTATCGAACAAAAAAATATTTTAAAGACTCAATCAATAATCGATTCGGTATTTTTTACCATTCTTCACCTTGAGAACCGTAAAAGACGATTTCATTAATGGGCCAAAAAAAATCATAACATTGTTCCAATCTTAAGCTCATTTAGCTTCGAAGAATTTTGTTTAAAACTCAAGTCATTCTGTTCAAGGATAAAGATAAAAGGGCTCTTTTTTGAAGGAAGAGAATTGATGGTATATTTTTGGGAGGAAATTGTGATGATCGACCAGAAAACAAAGGATGTGATACGTGCTTATTTAAACTGATTATCTATCTCCTAACGTGTAAAACTAACGCAACCAATTTGAGGAAGAGCGCTGAAACTTTAAATGAGATTTTACACAGCAATATGATATAATTTCTGTATTTGAACACATTTGTGATCATGCTATGTTCCAAATTTTCCAAGAAAAATCCTTATCTGACCGCAAAACTTAGAGGTAGGAGGGTTTCTTCCTCCCAGTGAAAGATAAAATACTTTGAATGTGAGATTCGTTCAAGAAACAAATTCTAGTCCAACTAGCCTAGCTTCATTTCCTGAAGTATCAAATGTTTTCCAAAGCTATCCGTTTGACATTAATCTCTTCTAGCGAGATTTGGTGGAATTCCATTGTGAAATGAAATAATAAATATACCTTTTACTTTTCCACAAATATATTTGGCTTCGTATTGTAAAGCCAATGGTATTTCTGGAAAAATACTTGAACAACTTTAGCTCACTGAGCATTGTAAATACTTGGTAATTGTACGTCAGTCACATGGTAACGTTCACATTACGGGAGTACTTCGAAATAATCCACTTAAATGAAAGTCTTGTAATATTCATGTAATAAAACACGTCGCCGTTTTCCGCGAAACTCAGGTTTATGGGGCTTTCTCACTTTCGGCGGTATTATCCTGTTAATAAAAACTAAATTTAGGGCAGTCGTTTTTATTATAAAAGCAAGCAACAAAATCAATAATAAATAAACCTTCATTGTCATATCTTTAGCAGTAAAATATATCACACACGAGCGAATTGATTGTTCTCCATGTTTTGAGTACCTGGAAATAAAAGGCAAAAGATATGCATTGTTAAAAGCAGCATTATATTGGGTATGTATTGTATAATTGATTCTTAACATCATATTTATTTTGTGGATGTTTCAATAATGAAACTCCTCTCAGCTAACGTAGCACCAAGTCGTTCTCCCTACTCCAGTAGCAGAGGACGGTATTTGTTGTTAGTTTCTCCTGTATTGTTTTCCCTCCTTGTTATTTGTTTTTTGTTCCGGTAACGTCCTATAACTATAGTAGTCTTTCGCTTGTTTTCTACTTGATTAGTCTTCACAATAGCACATTTCTCCGTTCATGTAGTTAGTACCTCCCTATTTCGCATCGCACCTCTTGGTCTCCTTATATTTGCTTCGTCCAGTATTTTCAAATTTTGTTTACTTACTATTTTTTAGGACTAAGCCCTATCCCTCAAAGGGATGTTGCGCTACAACTTACTTAACTTTCTTTCTATTTAAATAAACAGTCGGTTGCATTTTCCCGTCACAAATAACCTTTCCCCTCCTCATTTTGACACTATACCTCATAATGTACCGCTGAAACCTTACGGTCAAGGCGTTCCTGACGACTTATTAACTGTAGAATCAACTTCACTTCGTGGTAGGAATCCATGAAGGAACAAAAAAAAAGTCGGAACTTTTACCAACCACAATAAATTATTATTTAGACGACCATGGTTTCGACACATAAAGTCATCATCAGGAAAAGGGTTTCAAACAACATTGGTAATATATATATACGTCAAAGAAGGGGGAAAAAGCAAGCAACAAACATTATTCAACTGTCATTAACTCTATTAACACCACCTCCCCCTCATAACCAAGTCTCCTCCACTCTCACAATTCCCCTTGCCTCTCCTTTCCCCCCATCCCCTTTTTCCCCTCCTTTGCCACATATATTGACCGTAGCATGAAACAACTACGTTGCATATATCTCTCTTACTTGTGATAAAAGCAAATGAAAAATTGATACGTTGTAGATTACGTACATCTGCCGGCTGAGACTTCTGCGCTTATATTTTCTGCGCGCATTTGGAATACTTGATATTCACTTTAGGGAATATAATTCTACTCTCACTGATGGAAATCAGTAAAATTAGACTAAAATGAAAAGCACCTTACTTACGTAAGAACTTTTTAAGAAAATGGGATTAAGAAATGTCCCGCCCACCTATCCTTTCAAATTGCCTTAGACCCTCAAATACAATATTTTTACAAAATGGTAGTATCCACGCTCACAATGCACACACCAACAGAAACATTCACGTCAACATCAGTTATTTCCGAATGACAAAAAATGGCCCAGAAGAAATATGTGCTATAATTCTTAACAAATACCAAACAAATTGAAAATGATCATAACTCAGCCAGTATTGGAGAAGAGTAGACTATGTGAAAGTTTTTCGCTTTTATAACATCTCTAAATTTCCAGATTATGATACGTTTGGAACATAAAATAGCTGATCTCCTGATAGTAATGCAACCAAAAAAATTGTATTTATTTATTGTGTTCTTTTTTGACGTGTCTCACGCGTGTATTGTTAGCTATTTGTACTAAATAAAAGGTAAAATTCTTCTTGTATATAAGTAGTAGCCGTTACTTAAAATTTATGAGATGGTAGAATTTTTCCGCTCCTTGATATCTGTTTTAGCCTCAGGAATGTAATATAGGACCTATTTCGTAAGTTTGTGCTTAGAGACAAGACGCCCTCGTTTCATGACTAATAAATGCCCTAGTCATGACATTCCGACAACAATGGGCTTAAAAGAATACCCGGAAAGAAACTGCACGCCTTTTGTATTTCATTTCGATCTCCCTAGGAATTATTAGGAACAGGCTCCAGCCGTTCTAATTACGCTACACCAGATATTTAAACGACGTTAATTTAAAATAATGATGTTACAGGAAAGATAAATAGCCAAATCACAAAAGAGACAGGCAAACGAATTCATTTGCAGAACTAAGAGTATAATAGTTCCATATTAAATACATGTATTGAATATTTAAAGGATATATACGATGGGGGATCAAATGAAAACCTTAAAAACGTAATAAAAATTCGAATCTTCGCGCCATCGTTCTTTAATTTGGCAGTGTTGTAAGTAATGCTTTAAAGAATCCCCAACTTATGGCATCATACTGCAAACAAGCAAAATGCAGCCGCATTACCAATTTAAAATGGCTGCGCCGCTTGCGACATGCACCAACGACGAGCGACGTTTTGTCATTCGTTTTCTGAGCAGTGAAGGAGTGAAACCTATTGAAATCCATCGGCGAATGAAGTTCCAGTATGGTGATGCTTGTTTATTACCACAGGAAGTATACGAGTGCAGTGGAAAGTTCAGAATCGGCATGACTTCCGTGACAGACGCTCCCCGCCCCCATCATGCACACCGCATTTTGACAACAGAGTCGAATAATACATTATCGATGAAGCCATTGTGATGGAAAATCGCCGGGTGACGGTGGATGAAGTAGCCACAAATCTGTACATTAGCCATAGCTCAGAAATCACATTATTTATGACGTGCTTAAGGTTCACAAAGTGTCTGTAAGGTGGGTGCCACGGCAGCTCACTCTAGAACTGAAAGAGCGACGCGATGATGCCTGCGAAGAACATTTGCGGCGCTTTGAAGCAGAAGGTGGTAGGTTCCTTGCGGGAATAGTTACAGAAGACGAAACCTGGGTTCCTACCACCAACCCGAAACAAAGAGAGAAAGCAAGGATTTGCGCCATTCCTCATCACAAAAACTCGAGAAGTTCCGGACGCAGCCATCTGCATGGAAGGTTATGCTTACTCTCTTTTGGGATGAACGAGACATTATCTTGGAATACTACACATCTAGAGGAAACGCCATCACCAGTGCATCATATTCTGAAGTGTTGAAAAATCTTCGGCTTGCAACCAGATCAAAGCGACGTGGTTGTCTGACTACAGGTGTCATTTTGCAGCATGACAATGCTCGGCTTCATACTGCCTGTGCAAGAGTTGCAACCATCACTGACATTCACTTTGATACTCCTCCACATCTGCCCTACTCACCATACCTCACCCTGAGTGATTACTGCATGTATGGACTACTCACAGAGGCGATGGGAGGAAAGAAATTTCGTTCCGATGAAGAGGTACACCAGGCGGTGCACAAGTGGCTGCGCACACAACCATAAGATTTATTTTTTAGAGGAATTCGAGCACTTCCTACGCACTGGAAGAGGTGTGTTGAACGCCAAGGAGACTATGTCNAATAGGAAGGGTAGTCACAAAAGCTTTCACAAGGTGAGGATCTAAACAGGCTATTAAATGCTAATATCTTTTTTCTTCGATAGCTCTGAAATAACCAGAAAAATTGTTAATTCATGAACGGAAAAAATACCTTAATTGTAAAAAAGTGGCATATAACTCCTTTAAAACAATCGAAATAGATCCTAATTCTGTTACATGATAATACAAGTAATGCACTTCCTAGATAAGCTATTTGAGATTACCATTTACACTATTTCCTGATTGTCATTTAAAGAGAAATCAATGATTTTTCATTTTTGGGTAACTCTTACCAAACATTTTACCAGGAAAATTCACGTCAACCTCATTCTTTCCTACCTAAATTATACTTGAATACGCTGCTGGTCTAATTTCTATATCTTCTATCAAATATAAGTACGAAGTATGGATGCATCAGGTATGTGATTATAAAGTTATTATTCAAGTTTTCTAACCCAAAAACTTTGCGTCCTTTACGTGTGAATTTCGGTTTTTCTCACGTTTATCATTTATACGAAAATAGGAAGGGTAGTCACAAAAGCTTTCACAAGGTGAGGATCTAAACAGGCTATTAAATGCTAATATCTTTTTTCTTCGATAGCTCTGAAATAACCAGAAAAATTGTTAATTCATGAACGGAAAAAATACCTTAATTGTAAAAAAGTGGCATATAACTCCTTTAAAACAATCGAAATAGATCCTAATTCTGTTACATGATAATACAAGTAATGCACTTCCTAGATAAGCTATTTGAGATTACCATTTACACTATTTCCTGATTGTCATTTAAAGAGAAATCAATGATTTTTCATTTTTGGGTAACTCTTACCAAACATTTTACCAGGAAAATTCACGTCAACCTCATTCTTTCCTACCTAAATTATACTTGAATACGCTGCTGGTCTAATTTCTATATCTTCTATCAAATATAAGTACGAAGTATGGATGCATCAGGTATGTGATTATAAAGTTATTATTCAAGTTTTCTAACCCAAAAACTTTGCGTCCTTTACGTGTGAATTTCGGTTTTTCTCACGTTTATCATTTATACGAAAATAGGAAGGGTAGTCACAAAAGCTTTCACAAGGTGAGGATCTAAACAGGCTATTAAATGCTAATATCTTTTTTCTTCGATAGCTCTGAAATAACCAGAAAAATTGTTAATTCATGAACGGAAAAAATACCTTAATTGTAAAAAAGTGGCATATAACTCCTTTAAAACAATCGAAATAGATCCTAATTCTGTTACATGATAATACAAGTAATGCACTTCCTAGATAAGCTATTTGAGATTACCATTTACACTATTTCCTGATTGTCATTTAAAGAGAAATCAATGATTTTTCATTTTTGGGTAACTCTTACCAAACATTTTACCAGGAAAATTCACGTCAACCTCATTCTTTCCTACCTAAATTATACTTGAATACGCTGCTGGTCTAATTTCTATATCTTCTATCAAATATAAGTACGAAGTATGGATGCATCAGGTATGTGATTATAAAGTTATTATTCAAGTTTTCTAACCCAAAAACTTTGCGTCCTTTACGTGTGAATTTCGGTTTTTCTCACGTTTATCATTTATACGAAAATAGGAAGGGTAGTCACAAAAGCTTTCACAAGGTGAGGATCTAAACAGGCAAGTGTCATGAGGTCAACCTATAGACTCTGTAGCTTCCTACCAAGGTTTTTGCGACCGAATTTCCTCCTTCTGTGTTAGGGTGTCAACCCTAATTCGCAATGACTTTGGCTAAAACCGGACCTCGATTGGTCCGAGCTACTAACGTCCAACTTCAAGACAATGAGCCCTCGTTTTCGGGGAATAATCTCAGGATTGAGGAATTTGACACCGAAATGATGGAAAAGTTGGGTGTTAAATTTTATGAGAAAGCCATCCTCTGATTCAAGCTATCCGCAGAGGTAAAAAACGAAATAAATACGTTGATAATTATCAATTATATCAATAGATAACATTATATCGCTCAATTATAACTGATGTTGACAATATTGATAAGGTAGCCCAATAGCAAAGTGGTTAAGGGTTATGGTTCTATTTCTATTGTCCTATTCTATTACCTATTGTCTAGATAATAGACGGTAGGAGTCTGAAAAATTCCGTAAGCGATACTACTTTGCGTTAGTTAGGGTACATCTATGGGATGCTGCTGAAAAGTGTTGTATTCGAGAATTAGAAAAAGTACAGCGAAATGTTGTATTCGGGAATTAGAAAAAGAACAGCGAAAGGCGAAATGTTCAGTAAACAATTGTTACGACAAGTCAGTGATTGTTACGCAAATGCTTCAGGACGCGGAATGGGAATCTTTAGAGCATGTAAGGCTTAAAAAAGGATAAATCTACCAAATAAATATAGAGAAAGCACGTTCACAGATGATGCAGCTGACATAATGCGTCCCACATGTTACATAGACCGTTCTGATACTGCGAGGAAAATCAGAGAAATAGATGCCAGAACAAGTCGTTTCAAGAATACGTTTTTCCCGCGAACGATACGCGAAAGCAATCGATTAGAGAAGTAGAGTCATGGTGCTTGCACCCCCTGCCACACACCGAAAGGCGGCTTGCAGGGTACATATGTATGTGTAGACGAAAGCTCCTATGCAGGCAATTAATTTCTTGAAAAATGTTAATAATTCTGATAACTTCTTTGATCAATTATTCAGGACGTTTCCATTAATCAAATATTCGTTGAGTAGGTAGCGATGTTCACGGTTGTTCCTCTGTTCCGGTTTCGGACGATAGAGGTGAATTTATAACCAATGGTCAAATTTTTCTTCCGAAGCAGAGGTCTGTTTTTTCCTGTCCTTCCCTCAACCGCAAGGAAAGCTCCGGCCTGCGCTCCTTTCTAAGCTACGTTTTCTCGGTTTTCTCAGAGATGTGTGACTGACGCAGAGGAAATACCGCCAAGTGATTCAAAGCCCGCGACCTTAGATACACGGCACTTAAACGCATTCTCCAAAACGACATATTTAAAAGCATTTAACGAGACCTGGGAATTTCCAGCTTTGCACTTATTTCTCGAAGTACGTAATTATATATAGTACGTAATTTCAAACATCTGTTATCCCCATCCCACTTGTTTTGGCCAATTGTTAAAAATTAATGCGAGTAAAGTTTAAAATTTCTAATTATTCAATAAAAAAGTTTTCCGGAGTCTCGGCCTCAGCAGCTGATTTTGTATCGGTGGTGATCGGTTTACTTACAGTTCCGAAAGGAACACTTTCGCAAAAGGTGTTCGGAAAACGAGCACATGATTGGATGACGAACACATGATCTTGGAAAAAAACGGAAGAAGCTGCGCTGGATAAAAGATTTATTAAACTATGTCTCAACCATATAGGAACGATTTCTGGTAAGAGGCTGGCTGCTGTATAGTATATTGTGAGAAAAGTTCTTCCAAGCGTCGTAACTTTATATCCACTGATTCGCCTACATAAAGAAAAACACATTCCAAACCGTTTTTATGGAGCTGGCTTCCTTTTAAGTGGCCTGCTCTACGGCTTTAGTTTTACTCACATCTCACAAAGTACAGCCGTGTCACTTTGTGACGTTGGGTTCTCTTGACCATCAATACAAATTAAATTGTTAAAGTTTTATATATATAGTGCAAGATTTAAAAATCTGAGTCTCACGAATGCATTAATAAAATTCTCATTTAAAAAGCTGTGTATTCAAGTTGTTGGTTGAGCATCTTCTTTGAACAAATAAGTTCGTCATTATCATGTTCTTTATATATCATCACCCATTTTATTGTCATTTTTAGAGACATTCCCTTAACAGTGTGAGAGAGACGCGGCACGGTAGTTCAGTGGTTAGAATACCTGCCCGGAAAGTGGGAGACCTGGGTTCGAGTCCCAGTCGTGTCGCTATTTTTCACACTTGTTACAACTAGACAAACGTTCATTTTAGGTAGCCTTACTCGAATGTACAAAGATTTTAGTAAAACATCAAACTTGAAATCATGCTCAACGTAAAAAAAATATTCCTCACTTGATGTTCACTAAGATATATATTTTTACTTCACTTCCTCTTCATTTTGGAGTTGTGAGGAAGCACTTTGATGATAGCGGCCCCAAAGCTACGCTCCTCCGCTTTCGAGCGTAGGTGGCCCTGTAGATCTAGCTAAAAAAATACGTTAAGCAGGAAGAAAACCAAAAACCCACAAATTCTATTATGGTCAGGATGAACGGTCACAGCCTTGAGAAGGTTCAGTAGCCTAGTCGATTTATACATCCGTCCTTGCAAAAGGTCATGTAGTTCTAATTTTTTATGTCGTTAGGACCTATTTTGATTATAAGTAGCCAATTTGGAGCTCCTAAACACCTGTGCGAGCTGCGCAGTTCCAAAAAAACAACGAATTTTTCGCCCTTTTTTCCGTTTTTGCTCGATATCTTCTTAATTATGCGTTCTACGTAAAAGGTTGACTGTTAAATAAAGTAAATTAAATTTACTACATTTTAAGTCCAAAACCATTTCCACATTTTCAATATTTTCCGAGAAGTAGCCCTTCAAAAATAGGCAATTTTGGTCTTGTATTTTGCCAACTATCGGGAAATAGTTCATCCCATGAGAAATGAATTTGTAGCGAATTTATTTTGCTCTAATTTAAATTCCAAAGAACACTTGTACACTCAGTAGTTACTTCAAATATGGCATAAAATAAAATTTTCGCAAAAATTAATGTTTGGAAAAAATAAATAAAACATTTTTGAGTGAAAGAAACATCAATAATATAACAATGAAATTAGTTATAAGTAACTTTTGCATGTTTTATGCAATTGCTATGATTATTTTCACCTCAAGAACGAAGGATATATAAGTAATTCTTACTCCACGGTCGNTGTAATTTATAGAAACATTGTGCGGTTAATATTTTTACTTAATATTTAAATCTGCAGGCGCCTGGCTGAATTACACGATTGGTGCCCTTTTAAAATGCTTTTCTTATAAAGAGGATCTGGCTTGAAGCTACAAAGCAACTAATGATGATTTCTAATTTACAGTCTGTGATACCTGGTATAGCAGGGCAGGTAACTTTATCCGCGGGATGATTTAAACTCTGTGACAGGCAATATAATATAGCAAGGCGGATTGTGCCGAGTTGCTGCCGACCCAAATTTCAGTTTTAGAAAATGATAATTAGTAGAAGTAGTCTTCCCTTTCCCCCTCTATAATATGTATCGATTGATAGTCGGAGATTTATACAAAGAATTGCAAACAACACGAAAGTCTCAGAGAGAGGGCGGAATGAAATTTAAAGAGAAGATGAAAGCCTTTTGAGACGTGCTTATCGGTGCTAAAGATTATTGCATTTCGTTTATCTTCCGGATACGCGACGCAGGCCGCACGAATGATCCTTGAGGGCCGCATGCTGCCCGCAGGCCGCGCGTTGGACACATCTGGTCTACAGGTAAGTACGCTTATGTTAGGGCGACAATATTCAACGTTCGGTTCTGGGATATCATACGTGGATTTTAAGGTATACATTGTAAAGATTTGGGGTATTCATTATTTGCCTTCAAATAATCGCACTATTATACTATGACGATCTACATTAGTAAAACAACAGGTTGTTTTTCGGGGTTAAAAGAGTGCATTAAGACAAAATATCTCCCTACGGCTAGTTTTCTTCTACAATAATCACCTAAACCTTGCATTATACAATTTTTACCGTAAATATTTCTTTTGCCTGACATTTATGGTAAAGTTGAAATTCAATCTTTCATATGCACTCTGAGTGCATAATTCTAAGGAATGAATATCAAGTACAAAATACTAAGAGGGAATAATTTTCGTACCTCAATTCAATTATAAATATTGCAGAGGTTATGGAACCTGGTCATAAGTCTCTGAAAGGTGACTTGAAAAATGAGGGAAAATCGAGCAGGAATGTGAGCTTACAAAGTGTATATAGTAATAATACGATGGGGATTACCAATGCCCCAGCTACGATATAGTAGCCAAGAAGACCTCTCAGGAACCCTAAAAAATCCGTCGTAAAAGATAATGGTATTAAATATTCTGTATATGTATGTAAAAATGGTAATTTTACAATGCAACGGCTAACTGTGAATATTTCACGGTAAAGAAAACCCAGATACATGTGTATATAAAGGTTATCTTTGCGGAATTGGTATAACTATGTAAGTGGAAGAGAGCTTATCAACCGGATATCTTTTATAACCATCGTAGTTTATTCATTAGTTCTTTCAATTGCTTTAATTGGAAAACCCCACAAAAGCCATAAAACACTACCAAACGTCTCCACTGCCTCGCTAACCTTGGTATGGAAATAAAAGTTCTTTTCGAAAACCTGGCGCCAATATAAGAGAATTCCTTGCAGAAATAAAGTACATTTTGTATTTAAATTATTCAGTGCATTTACGTCACACATAACATTGCGTAAAGAAATTGACTACTCAACAAAACATTTTTCTTTCGGCTTTGTTAAGTAACCTTATTAATACTTATCCGGAAAAAAATTAATCTATTTATACTATTTAGGATTCTTTTCAATAATAGGCAGTATACGAATAAAATCCTTACGTCATATAAGGTCTTCTAAAACAATGTCATTTTTTGCTGTAGTCTCGTTGGAAGTTCAGAAAGGTCCTACACCCGGAGAGTGCGTGGCAGGAAGGACATCCGGTCGTAACGAATTCAAACCGAGTCTACGGTTGAACAATCAGATATTGGATATGCTTCATTTAAGTGTTAAAACTCTACCATAGAGTCGGTGATTGAGAAGTCTCATACGCCTTATGCTAAAAGACGAAATTGTAACTATAATGTATATAGATTTAAATACATCAATATTCCGCGTAATTGACGGTCAGAGGTGTATTCAGCATGAATTTAGAAGAGTGGCCGCAAAAATTGAGTTGTCTTAATTACTCAAGCAAACAAATTATCACTTTTTTCGTGAAAGATAGATAGTAACAAATGTGAGCTCAAAGCAGTCCTAACACGTTTTTTGTTACGATTACTTTAACTTATTCTCTTTTCCGTCATTTTTCACGAGTTTCCCAACATCACCAATGCCATTTTAGATTAAATTTATTCTTATTCCATCAATTTTCACGGAGTATAGAGATGGTATAAATATATTTAAAGAATTATTATCATAACAAAAAAATATCGATGTTAACTTTTACTTATTATTTTATTAATCTTATTTTTTTCTCTCTCGGTTAATATCGCAAAAATTTAGGCTTCAATTATTGCTCAGTAATGCTATAATTTTCATAAACTTGCTGTTTTTTTCTTCGACTCGTTTTTGATCCATCAAAGAGTCGATGAATATTAGTTAACACTACACCTGCTTAGTAGTTATTTTTTACTTTTTATTTGATTAATCTTTCGTGCAAAATCACCGGAAAACATCTAAAATATTTTGCTACTTGCAACTTCATTTAGTATCTCGTCCGTGTTGTTTGCGATAACATTTCTGTTTTTATTTGGTTTGGGCAGGGACGGATTTACTATGAGCATTAGGCGTCTGCTAGATTAACCTTTTTCTCCATTTTATTAATATTTAATTTCAACCCTTTCATGATTTTCCAATAACATTATATATAATTTAACATTTGACATCAACTTTGGAATAATTTAGCATTTAATATAGCTTTGGGGGAATATTATTATAATCATATCAATCAGACCGCGCTGCTTCGACATATTTTTAATATCCTTGGGTTGATCACTTCAAGTAGGAATTTTTCTTTCTTTCATTTACTTATTGCAATAGAAACGCCATTTAATTCAATGCATTGTCATCACTATATGTTAAGGTATTTTATTTTTTCAAGTCGTGAAAAGCTCGTTCGCGTTAACTAGGCCGACACTCAGAAACCTATTCCACAGGAGGGCCTAGTCCAAATTAGAAAATGGGGTGGCAGCAATTACTGATGTTTCTCATACTTACGACACAACGACAATTTATAATTGTGGCCTCGATCAACTCTTTGGGCTTCAAACCCTCAATAATGCAAATCGCCGCGGTCAATATGGGCCGACATCTCTCCGATTGTGACAGAAGCAAATTGACAGATTTGCGTACACATTGAATCCGAATCTGGTGAAAGGTGCGTATGCCTACCAAATTAAGTTTTGTCAATGATACTTCACACCTCTTATCGTATTTTAATATTCTTATATATCTAATTTCATTGTGCAATTGCTGAGATAAAAAAGATATCAGTATCACCCACGCGATCTACTGAATTTTATATCGCTTCTATTTCTGAGCTTTCGGTCTATCTTTAGAAAAACTTATAATGTCTAAATATAATGGTTACACCTTACTTCATCCTAAAATGTTGCCCCTTATATGTCAAAATTAGTACTGAAATAATGACGGGATGCCTCTCCATTTTCTACGCAGTCTTTTCACTAAATTTCACAATCAACCATAAATAATTACTTTATCTTGAATTTAATTNCAGAATACCGTTTTCTTTTTGTAAATTTATAATAATTTTTCACCGAATATCACTGGACACCATCAAATAGGAATAAGTTAGTTAATGAAGCTTAACGAAGCCAGTTAATGTTAAAACGCCGAAATAGTAATAAGTAAGGAGAACTTGAAAGAAATCGTTCCACCTTCCTGTACACAGGTTTATGCGAGAGAAAGCGTTAAACTCGAACGTTGAAAAATCGTAAGCAAGCATATGGATAAATCTAGCTGTATTCTTGATATTAGTCCGAGTTTTTCTTAAGAAACGCGGTAGATTTTCTACTATCCGAAGTCTGATATAATAAAAACTTAATTATGAGAAAAAAGGCCTCTAATTAGACCTATAAAACATAATTATACTAAATCCAAACCTTGAGCTCTCTCCAGGGTTTCTGAAAATTTCATAATCATAGTCGAATTAAATTTATTAAACACTGAATACTCATACATTAAATTCGATTGATTATATCCATAAGAGTTATAATGAAATGCACTTAAAATCAATGGTTCGCCATTAAATTGGTTAACATTGGTGTAACATTGACCACTGGCAACTAATTGAGGAAACTCACTCGCGCTATTACTGAAAGGCAATAAAAGTAAGGTTAAATTCGATCTAAGCCACATCTCTATATCAAACCTTTCCTGATATGGAGAGGAAGACGGAAGGGCACTTTAACACACCTAACGATGTTTTACGACAAAAAAAAAAACAAGTGATCCAGCCGGAGGATGGAAAAACAGGTCCTTCGATTCAGCGGAGGCCAGAATAATGACCTTAGATTTGGAAATACCATGTGACCGCGTGAAGGAAACCATTTCTTCCGTTTCGAATATTTCTTCCCTAAATTAACGGAAAAACTCGTAAAGCGAAGGTAAGCAGCTCTCTGATATTTTAGTCAAAATTCCTAAACCCAAGCCTTCCGTCTAACTTCCGTTTAACAATTCGCTGAATTCCCCTTACACTAGGTGACCGTTTCCGGAAAATCTGTATTAATGCGACATCGCTTTACTATCACTAATGCTTCATTATCTTACAATTCTACGATGAATATGAATACAGGTTCGAATTAAGAGAGAACACAAGTAAGGCAACCGCCCAAAGACACAGAAATCAATAACAGAATAATAATAATTAATATTAAAATAATTTGGAATGAAAATATAATAATCGATAATCAATAAAAATAATATTCAACAACAATAACATGTGAATGCACAATTCTGCTTGGTGTGCGCTGCACAGACAGACATAAAACAGGAGCTTAAATCATTCATAAAGAATGTATGACTATGTACTAAGTTCTATAGCTTAAAAACATCAATTGATATAATTCCTCCAACCATACAAAAAATATACGCCCAAAACAATACTACAAAATTAATAATGCAATTTATATTGGGTTAGAACACTCCACACAAATAAAACAACACCAAACAACAGACTAGACCAGTGGTTCCCAAACTTATTTTGCCTACCGCCCCATTTCCAGAAAAAATATTACTCAGCGCCCCCCTGGAAATTAATTTTTTTCTACCTTTTTTTGTTTCTACCTTTTTCGTAAAATATAGTAAAGAAAGGTGTAAATTAGAAACATTGAAGTTTGAAATTATGAACGCGCGCGCGTTTACGCGCGTAAAAACGCTTCCACGCTGCAGTTTTAAATCAATTTAACGGTGAAATTAGGTTTTACATTTACGTTTTAAATTCTTAAGCTTAATTTAAATGGTAAAAGAACGTTTCTGCGGTTGGCCTCTTAATGCTGAATTAAGTTAATTGAGTTATGTTTTCACAAGTCATTCCATGACTTTTTCTGTGAGGCCCTCGCGAAGTCACAAAATCTCTCACGTGATCGTAATTCGTAACATATTTGTAATCGAAATCCGCGGGGCCCTGTTAGCGCGGGTCCCGGTGCCGTCGCACCACTTGCCACCCCCAAAGTGGCACCACATGAACAGTAGCAGTGCGCGATTGCACATACCTCAATGCAAGTGAGGGAGTATGCGGGAACTGAGCCAACGTCCAGTACGTTGTTCAAAGAAAAATTAAGCGTTATGAGCGGAATACATAAATCAATTTTTCTAAATCTTCTCTTCTTTCTTTTATGCTTTCACCGCCCCCTTACAGTTATTCATCGCCCCCCAAATGCACCTGTGGCCATCACCGCCCCCCTGCAACGCTGCAGCGCCCACCAGGGGGCGGTAGCGCCCACTTTGGGAAGCACTGGACTAGACCTAGAAATTAAAAGAAAGCATATTGCTATCCCAAACGATCAAACTTGTTAATAAAAGAAAAAAATAAGAAATTCGCACCATTAACTAAAAATATTAAGGAATCATAGACTCAAAAGTCAACAAAAATAGTCCCATCGTAATATCTGTGACGGGCATAACCAAAAAACTTTGTTTTTAATATACTTCAAATCAGCCGTACCTCCGTTATCCTACTTTTTACATACACGCCAAATGTGGATATTCAAAATGATATCACTTGTCCATTTCACCTCTTTATCGATAAATTTCGATCGTGCCCTCGTCTTCAGAACGTCTTTCAGAAAGACCCTTTACGAAGCACAACCGCTGGTAATGTTGTTCAAACCATCCTATACAGCCTATATTAGCACCGATCATATGATATTCGGTCACTTCCCCTATAAGGTTAACACTTATAGAACTGTGTATGCTCAAAATAATAGCTGGTTAGCAAAATGACGTTGTGCTGCAATGTTCTACATCCCATGTATTTAGGATGGGATAGGGAGGTTTCTGAAGGACGCCGAAATGTCGTCGGAAGGAAACAAATTTTAGGCGAAACCTCTTCTACCTCTCAAATCATAGCATTAGACATTTGCTAATGCCGATAAGAAAGCGATCTAACTCGTTCTTAGAATATTAATTCTATATCTACATTGTTACCCCGTAAGCCCCCATAAAACCCCCAGGGTCCTTAAAACGACTTTTCCACGCCTCTATTTCTCTTATTTTACGCTCATTTTCGGATCGGAAGTAGCAAGGGGGTCGCGTAATACCGTCCTCCGCAATTGTACTTTTTATGAATTTATCTAGCACTCGCAGCTTAGCTTCTAATTTCCTTCCTTTCGAGGATTCCCATCCAGCGTCCTGCTTTTCTATCGTTGCACTTTTTAACAAATCGTATCGCCTTACGCTGCATTTTCTCGAGCATATGTTCCATCCGCTGGATCACACATACTCGCCGCATATTAGATAAGAACTGAAGACGTAATGCTTTACTTACGCTGCGCTACCCGAGTCGCACTAGTAATTACGGGCAATGCAAGGTTAACTAGTTACTTTTCCGAGGCGGAAAATTCCCACGAAGGAATTCACGTACGACTTAAATATAAGGATACTTCGAATGAAATGACGGTACATGCTATAAAATCAATTAGAAATTTCAGGAGTTTTTACACCATGCTTCATGAGCGTGCTTCCCCATGAACGTGCCGAAAACCCTTTGCAGCGGAACTTCCCAACCGATTTTCTTTCAAGGCACACTAATACAATAATAATGATAATATGTCATTGTAAATGTATGAAATTGAGGATTATTTGTCTCTTTTTACGTCTAAACCTTTGTCATTGGAGATTTATAAGAAAGGGATAGCTTTGGTAAGAATGGGGAACTTCGGAGTTGGTAAGAATGGGGATGTGAAAAACTTCGAAACCTACTGACATTTGCATCTAAAATTTCAAAAGAAGGAAAAGGAATAAATTGAAAGGGAAATCTACAACAAGCCTAAAAATTGATAATATAAATGCACATTCATGTGATGAATAGAGATTAGAGTAGAAGTTGAATTCAAATCTAAATTATACATATCCTATTTCGAAATCAGGGGTCTTCAAACAACGGCCCACAAAAGGTTTTTTTATGTGGCCTTGAGCAAATTTGATGTTATACTCAGAACAATTATGATGAGATATTCGTTGATAGTTATTTTGGATCATTTCTGATATTCTTAAATTTCATGTATTTTCTCACAACCTTACAACACTTATTCCTTGGGAACTTACGCAGCCTACATTTCAAGTTTGGAGACCCCTTATATAAATCATAAGTTATACAAAGCATTCTAATTAATAAAGGAGCGGAATATATGAGGAATGTGAAAAATATTTCTACGATGAATTTCTAAGAGGTGCCCTTTTATCTCGGAAAATAAAGTTCATTTATGATATTGAATTACATCCACAAAATGCCCTGTGATAGGGATGGCGAACCAATTACCGGAAGAGTGCCGTATTTGGCAAAAGAGAAGATTTACGTGACACTGTGGTTCCAAAGCATTAAGTGAGATTTTTCATTTATCTATGTGATTGACAATGACGGAAAACAATATCAATTTGCGATTGGCTATAGCTCACAGCTCTCTTTAATACAGAATTCAGGGTCACACGGATGCGGGAAGCGTGAGCCTTTAAACTTTAAGATAAACAGAAATTTTAAAAATAGCAAAAGGACTAGGGCTCGAACCCACTTTCCAACAACTGATATTTTTCAATATTTAATTTTCGTATTATTTGACTTCAACCTAATTCGTTGCCTCTTTGATAGTCCATCCCACGCAGTATCCGTGGAAGTAGAAAGCCATTATATCTCCGAATACAGTAATACCCCGATTTATGCGAATTTGGAGTAACGCGGTCCTTGATATTCCTCTCCCCGAAGAGACTGTCCAATATTTTTCAAAAACTAGATGGTAACAGCGTCGGAAACTGATTACGACGCTCATATGGTAGAAGGAGCTTCCAACGTTTCCAGGTAAGTTGGTTTGGAAGTCGAAGGTGATGATGTCCACAAGGTGTCGAATTCACACATTCAGGATCTATCAGAATACGTGAGCAAAACGTTGCTGAAGAATCCGACACTTAAGACTTGGTTTCACCAGAAAAGCATATGACAAAGCTTAACAGAAGCTCTCAGCTCGATTTAAAAAGGCTTACAAATGCTAAAGAAAAACAGACCCAAAGGAAAGGGTCATTGAATAACTACAAAGTAAAAAATATCCTACTTGCTACGAAGAAATCTGCTAGAAAAAAGACGGCATCGTGTCTTCAGAAAAGTTCGTTAGGTTTTATGAAGCCATCGATAACGAAACAACTTCGTACTGCGAAACTCATGCCTTTTTTAAAACTCTAGGCTAATATGTATAAAGAATTACAATGTTTGTTAATTATTTTTTCCTCAACTATTTTTTGTTAGTACTTAGTCACAATTAAACAAAATGTATTATATCTATCTCCAAAGTGATACACAAACTTATGCGAATTCGACATACGCGATTTTCGTTGGTCCCATTTCTTGGCGTATTGCTATAATATCATAAATTGTATGTAGGTATATAGTTCGCAAATATGTCATATTTTATCTTATATACGATCAAGATTTTATCATTATATCATATTTACGTACAATAATACCTAACCAATGATCTTCATTCTTTCATTGTCTCATTTTACTTCTGAATTTTACAAAAAAATTATTTTTGTCTACCTATCAGACAGTTTTAATTAGCAATAATGAAAATTATTTTTCCACAGAAATGCCACTTAGCGTAAAAATTATTTAAGTAAACGAAGAGAAAAGACGCAACCTAATACTTGCTAATCCTAACGTGTGTAGAGAAGAAGTATTGAAAAACACCATTTAAAATATTTACTACGTCTTACCTGTGTATTAGTTACGAAAAATAACGCTACATTTGAGAAACAAGGTTTTTTGAGAATAAACTTAACCTCCTCTACGTAAACGAAGAGATTGGAAATTTCTCATAAGAAGGGAATAAAACTGGATAAATCAAACCCCCAAGGCTGCAGAGAGGAGCAACGTTAGAGGAGTCGATATTAAGTATTACGGAGTGTGAAGGATAAATCAATGAACAAGCAATAATTTACGGATAGCTACGATACGATAGGAAATCATTCGATAAGGCTGCTCCAAACAAGGTCTACCACAGTGGATGGTACAAGGTTTATCTATCAAGGGTTGAATTGATTTCTTCCTAACTCTTTAGGAAATAGTACTCCGCTATAACAAAATGGCCAACAGAAGATAAATAGTTATTTGGTTAAGGACCCCAGATTATTTGCTTTATTCCCTTCATTATTTGACACGAAAGTTTATTTTATCCTACATAAAAGCAAACATACGTGCTCTACTTAACATGTTTCTTCCATTCCATGTTTCACACGTGAAGATATTTTAAATAATACTTGGTGAGTCTCATCTCTCTAAATCTCAATAAAATGAGATTTTAACTCACCGACAAGATGACTACCAAAACAAGCTAGTGAGTGGGAACAACATAAAAATTTTCTATAGTCAATAGAGGAAAGAAATCATAGAAAATAGTGGAAACGGGAGAGATCGGTCTTGCTCCAATGTAATCAATCAGTCGCTCCACGGCATAAACCATTTTGGCTAGGAAAGTACATGTAATGTACTTGTGGTAACGGAGATTCCTAATGAAACTACGAGGTTGAATGTCAGTCGGCGTATTCTTCTGAAAGATAAGTAACATCTATTCCTAATTTTGATCAAGGAAAAAAAATATTGACGATACCACTTCCCTGATACGTATTATATTTTTGACATTTTAACAGCTAGAAAGAATTATTCACATAAATGGATTTGCTGTTATATCTTATGGGGATAAGACCCATGGATAACGACGGTAATTGATTTTGGAACGGATTGCGTTACCAAGGTACAAATGTGTTATTTTTATTGCTAGGAAAATAGAAAGAAGGAAAACTAAGAAGTCTACGAGCTAAAATCCAAGCGATGGCTTGTGGTACTTAAGTTTCATGATTTATAGAGGAAATCTGTTTTTGAGGGAGCCAGCAAGGGAGTGTATGTACAAAGGAAAAATTGGATAATGCTATTTAATAACAATCTTAACTTTATATGGAACCTTAAATTAGTGAAACGTCGAATTTTTATGTCTTGTTTATAAGGAAGACTGCCCAACATACGAATCGAGGGTCAGAATGCGAACCGCTAAAGATTATAAACATACTCACTAATCCTAACATTCCTCAAATACGGATCTATCACAGAAATGAAAATTACTTAGCATTTCGGAGAGTAATTCAGGAGGGAATATGAACAATAGTCCTCAAATCTGACGGAGACCCGAAAGCGAACGATGAACCCTCACGAAGCCCCGCTATCCTGAAGACTACAAATCTACTCATGCTCAGAGACTCTTGTCTTTCCACCATGAAATCTACTGAGTAACTTGAAAATTAATCATTCCATCATCTATTCATCTAAACAAGTTACCAGTTGATTACCGAAAAAGTACTTGTTTGGCTTAAAACGACAAACACAACTGTTGCACAGTTTTTGTATATTTATCGATAACCGCTCCAAATAACTTTGAATCACATCCTACTTCTCGGCCTCGCCAAGAGTAGTTCAGTTAGTTGAAGCGGAAACGCGGAAAACATCCATGTAAACACGCAACATGTTTGGAGATTTTGAACATACGATAAATTGGCTGGCCACCAAACCAAGTAGGGCTATGAGTTTAATTTTCACGTAATTCAAAGTTTTCAAATAGAGAAGTATGCAATTTCCTTTCTTTATTTTCTGGGAACTTTGAATGGGACTATATTCCGAATTATTCTGCACCGAATCGGAAATGTTAAGCTGTTCAGAGACTGAAATTGCCATCTCACAATCAGATAGATTTGATTTCCTAAGTTCCCGAATTTTTCCATTCTGAGTGTCAGACAATTACGGAAGACTACGGGAAATCAAACCAAGCTACTGAATCACCATAACTGAATACATTAGGATGGAAAAGCACCGTTTGAAATAAAACACCTACGGTATCCCTTCCATTGCATTCTGCTCAATTTTAAAAATTCCAAATACTACAGGAAGCCTTCAGTTTGTAAAAACATAAAATTTTTAAGCTAACGGCTGGATAAAAACATCGCTTATTAAAGCGGAAGAATCCCGAAATAACTGTCTAAATCCATGAAACTACCACTGAATCTGGGAAATGGCAACCCAGGTGGTGATTGCAGTGAAGATGACTTCCACTGGGCGATGAGATCCCAACCTCTACGCCATATAGTAAAGGAACAATGCAAGGGTAGGATTGCCATTCCTTAGGTCCGGAGACTCCGGTTTCCGTGGTTCATCTCCGGTCTCTGGACGCTTTCGGAGAAACGATTATCGTGGAAAGTCGACAAAGCGTTTCAAAGAAATATTTGCTTAAACAAATAGTTGGGTCTTCTCAATATTTTCCACGGAGCGATAGAGAAGCTGGTATACAATAGCTAAATATGATGCTGGTGTTTATGCACCCCTTCCGTATGCCACTGGCGGCTTATGGGGTAATTATATGAGTGAATCCTTTTCAAAGCTAATAAATGCACTTTGCAAATATACACACTCCGTATCACGTCAGGGTGGTCCTTATTTTTCAAAGTCTGAAATTCTTTCGCTCTAAATTTGTTCCACATGGTCAGAAAATGAATTGTGTAAAATATTGTTGTAATCAGATTACGGAAAGACGCGCCGCATGCACTTAAATTTATAAATATCCATTTATCTGCTATCAAAGATGATTACGGAGCGTTACTATCCTTTAATTATTTCATACTTTTGCCAATAAATTAGTAGATATTTATGAGGTTTTCCTAACATATTCATAAAATGTATTCCGTAGTTCCCGAGATTCGGCCCGTATAGTGAACGCGCGTCGTGCAAGTTGCGGCGTTCCCTCGGCGCCTCCGAATCTATCAAGTTCGCCGCCACCGTATATCTCATCTAGCAATATATCACGCTAAAATTAGTTTCTATTTTCGTAAATTTAAATGATAGCAGAGGCGTTTCCATTGATGATCTCCTAGAGTAGCAGCGAAATCGAAGGATCCACATGAATTCAAGAAAATGCATTCAGCGTCCTCGCAGCCTCGAATATGAGTTGAGCTCTTGGAACTAATATTTCGACAAAACTCTTTGCAGGGTCATTCCATGTCAAATGGACCAATTTTAGAGAAGTGCCTCGCTCGACCATCACAGATTTCCATGAAATTTTGTGTGAAATATTAATATTCTCAACGAACATTGGCCAAGTTTTACATCCATCGGTGAAATACTTGCTGAGATATACTATTTGTTTGACCCCCTATCACACCCTTCTACAGTACGACATTGAGTTTTTAAAAACTTTGAGACACGTTATTTCAGGCAGTATTCTGTTGAAAAAAAAACTTGGTATTCTTGCACAACTTTTGTTGTTCTATTACACAAAATAAGTAGCAAACTTTCAAGAGCGAATTCCATGCAGAAAATTTGAAGCACCTTGGATGAATAGGAAATGTAAGCCTGTTTCATTCTACAAGGAAAACATACCATGCTAGAATAAGTCCTCAAAGAAGTATTGTCAGAGATAAATCTTACTGGCCACAGGATTAATAAAATATACTTCTGACAACTCCACCTGAAGCAACATCTTGCACTTCACACTCACAGACTGAAATGTCACTTAGTATTTAGTAAAAGACTCAATGAGTTTCAACAAAATCCACTATTTGGTTATAAAGGTAGCCACAATACATACTAACCTACAAATGCAAGTAGCATGACTAATTCATCTACAGAAACATTCATTTAATGAGTTTCTGTAACTGGTTTCACAACCTTATTTACTTCAGGTTAACTCCCAAAATTCATCACACTAAAATATGTCTAGCTCAAACTAAAATTTAACATGGAATTGCTTTGAATGGATTATTTGCAAATAACACCATGAGAATAATTATTCTTAACTGTCTTTAAATTTTTGTAAAACTTTACTGAGGTGTTAAAATTTTTTTTAATCAATCCCAGAAAATACATAAAAACATGAAGGTTTCCGTCCAGTGGTAACTGAGTGTTAAAACTGGCTTAAAAAATCACAAAGGCAGACAGGAATGCTTATTAAGCTTCTTCTGGTAAAATTCTATCAGATAAAGGCAAAGACTGCATCAGTATGGCATTTTAGAATTTCTTTTCACAACAGTCTATTAGAGAAAAGTCTCAGAATTATTCAAAGTGAGAATCAAAATCATTCCCTTCCATGTACACAAAGAAAAATACCACATAAAAATTACTTGAAGCAAGAATATAAAATAGGTAGTCACAACACTCTTCAGTATTTATCAGTTCTGGCAATTCTTTCCCAAGAATATATTATATATATCTTGGGAGAATAAGAATATATTATACAAGTAAAAGTTGCTTGCACACAGCAAGCTTAATGTAAGATTGTTAACTAAAGCATTATGCACCACCTCCAACACTCCGCCTGCTATAAACGGACTGCCATCCACCAACTACAATACCCTAAATGAATTTTTCAAAATACGTCCATAAGAATTGTCCAAGCATCGAACCTGGGTCCATTGGGATAAATATCTTTACGGCATACGATAGAAATCCATATCTTCTATCGATGTTGCGAATTTTAAGCTTCATAAGGATAATGCTCATGTGTCAAAAAAAAGATAAAAATACGTTCTAACCATTCCATAAATTTCAACATTATATCTTAATGCAAAATACGCTAAATGAATTTTTGAAAATGCGCTCAATGCATTTAAATGAGAAAAGTACCATTTTTGGGGCCTCCTAGAATCGAACCCATGATGCCAAGGATGAATGTCCGCTTTTTTCCATGTCCAAACCCGGGACTTTACGGAAAAAAATCGGCGGCTCTATGAGGTAATTCCTTCATCCTTATCTTTAGTATCCTATATACCTATATATATCCGGATAAGCGTCTATATAAAGAGATATTCACCATTAGATTTTGGGGAGTTAATTTCTTGGGAGTACCAAAATAGTTTTAAGAAAGAATTTACACCTCTTCAACAATTTATCAATCAATGCTGTCTTTGGCTAATCCACAATAAGGGGCAAGTAATTAATAATTTTGTCCATCAATATTTATCTGAGGAGATTACTTATTCTATCATCAAATTCATCCTACGTTATATATTTTCTGGTGTATAAAATTGTGGCATTTCACATAACATAATAAAGCTATGGCTCAAACAAGGAAATTGTTTCCTACTTATTAACATTTCTACCATTAAGTTGTGATCACTTAGATATTTAAAATAATCCAAAGCAAGGCATCCAAGTCTCAAATTTACTGTAAATTGAAACAATACATCTTTAATTACAAAAATTTTTACAAACAGCAATGAATGAAAATTCAACAACTTTATTATTCATATATAACGGTATACAATGTTTTAAAAGGAATTTTCAAAATCAGTTAACAAATTACGGCCATTTTCTGACCCTTTGCTACTGTATGAGGCTTCCTTGGAACCCTTAACCTCTATCAGTCTCCAAGTTCATATCATAACAACCATTAACGATTGCTTTAATTAACCACTTTCAAACTTTGCAACTGACACTTGTAAGTGCACTCATGCTGTTACAATTGGGTAGACTCTTTCTCAATGGAGCAAATCACCCTCAGTTAACATCATAATAATGGATATGTAACAATGGCTTCAAAGCTACCATAGATTTACAAATTCTCTAACCTTCATAATGAGCACTTAATTGTTTTTAAATATATATTTGATGAATCATAAAATTTTAAACTTCTTAAATGCCATCATAAAATAACAATATCAAAACTGCAAATTTTTGTAATTACAATAATGGTTACACAATCAAACTTTCAACTAGACAAAGTTAATTCATAAACTATTCATAGTTGAGCAGATCAATGGCAAATAAAAATTGTTATCAACACACATAGTTATGTGCCATTGTCACACATCATCAGATCTCATAAATGAAGTAATGTATGTACCTAATATGTATAGATTTAAAATCTGTTTTTCACAATTGAAGACTCCAAACATATCTTTAAGTAAATTCAACAAATAGTATGAAGAGAAATGCCTTTAAAAATAAGAGTGCATGCAATTATACAATGTTGTACAAGTTAGTTTTATTAAACAGTGAATTTCCAACAAAGAGAATGATACAATAATTTTAACATGAATTTTATATAATGTAGAGACTTTATCAGATCTGAAATTGAATTCCATGAAGCATGGCTGTTGCTCAACCCAATAAAGATAAACTCTTTATCTTACAATCAATGGATAATGAAACAATTTGGATTATATTGGGAAGAACAATGTCCTCTACTCCAAAACACAGACTTAAGGACAAGTAAACCATTCTTAAAGCCTGTAAAGGCAAAACATTCCACAAGAATCTGTTAACAGCACATTGTTGATGGTTTACTCAGCACAGTTGAGATTATAAAAATAATCTATATAATTATCTCAATAATGAGAAATATCATTCTCTCATCATCAAATGGCCTGAATCTATGTGGTGAAATGAAATATCCCTTTACCTCCCATGAATATATACTTATTGGCTCTATCTTACATATTTACATAGTTTCCTCATGGTCATAGTCATTTAGATCACCTTGTAAGAGTTGCAAAACATAACAGTAACTTCTAAAGAGAATATCAAAATAATAGAGAACAAAAATCTTAATATTGGTATCAAAGTAGTCTTCAGCCATATAAATTTCATTTCACAAGTGAAAATTATGATATAATCATAGATTTAAAAAAACAATTCCCAACACATGGTAATGAGCCTTAAAAATTCTTCTACCCATATCTCATGCAAAATTTTTCAGAAGTATCCATGCCAGCACATTTTCTTCCCTTGCATTTATGCTTTAATTGGGCAACAGCAAAAGCATTTGAAATTATGAAATACACATTTTTATTGGGCCATACATATTATGTATGAATGTTGAGAACTGTGATTATCTAAAATGAAAATGTTCAAAAAATTTGAAAAGCAAAACTTTAATATGAAGTAAAATTTTAACCATGAAATTGCAGTAAAAGTTTTAACACTGGAAATACATCATGATGATATTTAACTCTAATCACAAAGCAGTTAAACCTGTATTATATTTATAATTCTAAAGACACTAATGGGTTCAATGAATTCTACAAATTTACATTACCCAGTATACCACAATGATGAGAGCTGAAATCTTTGGCTTTTGTGCTGGGCAGTGGTAGTAAATCAGGGTATTGCACAAGGTGTAAACAATTAGATAAGGTTGTACTTTTATCCTGAAGAAATCAATGTCTCATAAGAGAAGTTGCAATAAGGAAAAAACTCTGCGCAGGATGTCACAGCACCATCATGCTCCTGGTACAAAATTCAGGCACATAAAATGGAATGATAATTCTGGTCTTTCTTCAACAAGGGAGGGGTGCTGATGAATCAAGAATAAACTTCTGGCAGAAAACACAAACCTTACTGTCAAACCTAGTTTCTAGTTAACAAGGGTGTTTCATTCACCAAACCAAGTCATGTACGTAATACTGCGAAAACCCCTTCACCTTATCTATTGTACAGAAATTCCAATAAAAATTTTGGAAATTCACATCCTGAGTAACGATCGGAGATAAACAATGTGATGAGCCAGGAAATTATATACATAAAAGATGTCCTTGCAAGTGACCATAGGGGGCAGGCAGGCAGTCTTCGTTCCACGTTAGATTCACTTTCCTGTCCGAGGTTTGGAGTAATTCATTTTTGTTTTATAGAGGTCAGCTTTGAGCAAAGCGATCCCAATATGCTGGCTCACAAGGAGAGTTGTGTCGAATGGGTCCATTAGACACTCCTCCACTAGGAGACATCACCTGACCTACACTCAGCA
Organism: Ladona fulva; assembly: GCA_000376725.2. Classification (NCBI taxonomy): domain Eukaryota; kingdom Metazoa; phylum Arthropoda; class Insecta; order Odonata; family Libellulidae; genus Ladona; species Ladona fulva. The sequence continues at coordinate 227,284 of KZ308707.1, read as the reverse complement.
CACCCCCACCACTTGGCTGCGACAGGGAACTGCCAGGACGGAGGTTGCTTGCTTGAGGAGAGGCAGCACTACAGCCCGGGGACATGCCTTGGTGATCTAACGGAGCAAGCACTTATCATTTAGTATACTAAAGACAGATAAAAAATAAAGTTCTACACAAACAAAACAGACACAGGATTCAATTTGTGGTATTCATACATACCAAATGGCTTCATGACAGAACTTTAAATAAACCACACATAAAATACATACACAACCACAACAGGAGAATGATGATGACCTGATGATGCAGCTTCACTTTAAACCTGGGTCATGAATGTATTTAATGCGTGATTTAGTAAAAGTTCTGTCATGAAGTTCTACAGAACTATTCTGATATTTCACTGTCTTAAGCCAGGACTGGGGAAAACTTTTTCCATTAAAAGGCTGCATATGCCACTTGGCCTTATCAGAAACCATTAGAACACACACTGCAAGCATTCAAACAGGTTAGCATTGAAATTTAATGAGGGAAAACAAATTATATTGCAAAGTATATGTTGGCTGAATATTTTCCATCTTATTTTTGTTTGATGTTATAAAGAGACTGGGAAAAGGAATATTAAAATACGTGCTTATGTTCCACAAAGTGACAAAATGACCCCAAAGAATCCATCAAAAGCCTACAGCTCCCCCAACCTCTGTCTTAAACCATAAATGATACCTCTTTAACATGCAACATAATAAATTATCCTTCTTTTGTAAGGAAAAATATTAAGAAAAAAGGAGTAATCACAACTGAAGAGTCTGAAGAAAAATAATAAAGGCCTTCATAAGAAGAAAATCGAGATCTCAATGCTGTAGGATTTCTACAGAACCTATCCATTAATGGAAAGAAAAATTCCTATATATAAATATATTTTAACTGATGGATAGAATAGTTTTTCACAATCTCATAATAAATTTATTGTGCATAAAGCATAGTGAAGATGAGATAATTTTTACTCAAGACTATTTAATTTTTATGATTGGGAAATATAATTAATATCTAGCTATAAAAATTGTCATTAATCAAGGCTTTACATTTGATAATCTTTAGATATTTAACACATATTTTCAGCCACAATATTCCCCAACTAAAGAGAGTAGTTCACGAATTAAAAATATACTATTTCATGCTAAAAAAAGTCTCTTTTTACTTCATTCTCTGCAATAAATTCTCTTGTGTGCATGATTCTGCATAAGTCCCTCAATGATTAAGAAGGTTCCACTAATTAAGCTGCTTATTAACACTGGCCATATTTCAACACTTACAAGGTAAATGAAATGCATGTGCATCTTCCACAGAAAATAAATTCATTGTAAATTATGACGACTTATTAATAGATGAAATATGAAGTAAATAGCAAAACTGGGGTTGGTAATAAAGACACTGCATTAAACAGAGATACATATTAATAGCTTTAACTTGAAAGAAACCATGGAAATAGGCAATTAGCAGGATTTACCTAATAGTGGTGGAGGAACTTTTCCACAACGACGAACTAAGAGTCTAACAGTTGGGCCACCATTTCTGATGATTTCAATTGCTTCAGCGTGCGTCATACTCTTAGTGTTGATACCATTTATTTCTATGATCTGGTCACCAATCTGAAAACACAAAAATATTATCTCACTAGGGATAAATATAGTTCATGGTCATTAAAGGCTATATGAATAAAAATAACTTCAAAATAAAAATCAGATGTCACTCATGACTTACCTTCAGACGACCATCTAGAGCAGCTGGTCCATTTTCTGCAATTTGCAGTACAAAAAGAGGCATATTCTGGAACTCTCTTCCTCCTCTTATGCTGAAACCAAAGCCCCTTGTACCCCTTCCCAACTCAACTGCATGGTAATGCTCTTCCTCAACATTAACTTCTTCCTCCTGAAACAAATACACATGCTAATGTTAGAATATTGGAATACAGAAAAGATCTCGTTAGAATTTCTCATTAATGAGAATCTACATACTAAAAGAAATGGTACAGAAGTAGTACTTACATTCCATCACATAATAATCTAACCAAACTTTAACAAGAGAAATACAGTGTGCCTTATTTGAAAAATATTTGTTATACATTAATTTAAAATATTCGAGGCTAAGGTTTAGAAAAAATTGGATTTATATTTAGCATGCTATAATGCAAATACAAGAACCTAAATAAACGTGGAAAACTGAATAGTATTGCCAGAAAATTTTAAGAGAAATTCTTCAAGAAACAAGCTCAAATTCATATTTTTTGCATGGATAACACTTTTCTGCAACTTCAGAAAACACAAGTTTTCTAATGCTTTTTACACTATATACCAAGGATATGATAACAGAGCTGAAAGGAAGACAAAAAGGATAAAAACATGTAAGGAAAATACATGTTATACAGATGATACCACCTTTTTCCTATAAATAATTAAAATAAAAGAAAAATATTTGGAAGAATTTGAATAGGTGTTGGAACTAAAAGTAGGATAAACACAAAAATTTAAAAAATAGGGAAAAATAGATTAGTGAAATGCATACACTTGGAGCTAGTATAAGTATATTCTGTAATTTATGCTTTCTTCTACTGGAAGTGATGTCAATACTAGCAGCTAAAAAAGTCATTACTTGAGTTGGCTTGGAATCTGGATATAAAGTAAGGGTCTTTAACCTTCATCATTCACCACTTGTCCTAAATTGGCACAGAAAACCTTTCAAAAGCCCTCTTCCACAAAAAAATGAAAGAAAGAAAGAAAATTTTGTTGAATTGGTATTTATTCTTCTATTCACTTTTAGAACTGGCTCATTTTGTTAATTTAGTATTTTGACTAATAAGAATCTTAATACCCTCTTCCATTAGAGATTTTAAAAACTCCATAAGCTGACATACAGCTTAAGAAGTGTTTTAAAATTCATTNGGGGGGGGGGGGAGACTCGCTGAAGAACACTAATCTAAAGAATATTAAACATGAGGTGATTGAAAACTACTTCAAGGTACAGAATTAGTCCCTATCCAGATGTGCACTCAGTCCTAGGGCTCAAGAAGCCCCTTCTTGGGATGCAAGAAGATACAAAAAGGGCTTTGCTGATATTCATCTGTAGCAACTAATCAGTTTTCAATAATTTTTATTACATTTTAGCAAATATACATAATGATGGAACTAAATTTAGCAGCAAATGTGCAACTGAATTATGTAAGTAGAGCAAGAATACATTTTAAAAGCTCACAAGTCAATGGTGACTGACAACTTAAGAACTAATGCTACAGAGAGAAGGGGCCCACAACATTTTGTGACAACTGACCCTTTAATAGGTTCACTGCCGCTGACTCACATGTGCATCAAGCCAGACTTACCCAGCATGCTGTAGACATGTGCATCATAGCTCTAGGGGCCCTTTAAATGAAATTATGTCTCCTGAGGTAATATCGCCAAAAGGCAGCAAACATATTAAAGAAGTTTTGAACTCCTCCTTGACCCTCTCTAATCTACTACAATGTAATTTTGACAGGAAAACGAAAACAGGCACTTAATGATATTACTGATTTTTGTTTTACAGCTTATGGTTTTTATAACAGATCAATCTCATAAAATTATTCCAATCTGGTAATACTTTTAGGCTCTGCTAAAAAGAGAATATGTTACTTTTAGTAATAAAGAAGTATTAATTTTAATTTTTACAGCTGATCCTTAGTTAACTCCTGAGCAGTAACCCTTAGCAATGTCATATTGACCCTAGGAGGATCTTTTCCAACCACTTTTCAGACCTCTGCTATAAGGTCTGCAAGGAAGAAATAGATAAAGGATGCATTATTTTTTAGACAAAACTAGTTTAGAAAACTGTTTTGGAAGAACAACTAAAAGGTTGGCAGAAGGAGAATGTAAATAATTGACAGCTAGGAACACTGAAAGGTGAGTTGATACAATGAGAGTAGAAAGAGCTGGATAAACAGCAGGAAGCTGCAGCTCTAATTATAATGAACTTCTACATGATTTGTCAAGTAATTTGACCTCTACTGAAAGTATGAAATCTACAATATAATACTCAGAAATGAAATATAAAAAAATTACAATATACACATTGTAAATCCCATTCCATGAATATCTGTAATGTACTTCAATCCCACCATGTATTTATTACATTCATCGTTTCCACAATTTTAATCCAGGTACCCTAAAGAGAGTAAAAGATTTCCCAATTCACTGAAGATAAAAATGAAAGTAGGCACCATAAATAGGAAAGTAGTCAAAATGTGACAGATACCTCAAATCAAATTTGATTATTGATAAAAAATAGATTATAAACATATTCCCTTAATAGTACCATATACCCCATTCTCCAAGTTTTCAACAGTGTATTTTGACAGAGAAGTTCACGTTGTACCTTTTATATATGAGCCCTCAATGAGAATGGAACCTAGAACCACTTTCACCAAAGGCAAATGAGTTGCCCAAAATATAAGGATGCAGCATTGGGAAAAAAGTTGGTTCCTTTTGTATACCAATTAAGGGAAACTTGAATAACAAAAACGAAAAATAATGACTACAAAAATGAAAAATGAGCATAAATGAATGGATTTACAAACTAATTTAAAAAAGCAATCTTGCTTAACATCTAGTTAAATACAAATACATATGTGCTACCAGGCATAAAGTAGATAACCATTTGTGAAGTAACCTATAAAATAAGTGAAATAATGTCCTAGACTTAGGCATTTAATCTTTATTGGTTTAACTTTCTAAGAGCAATAAAAACCTCATTTCCTCATCCAATAATTCAGATACACTTTATGCAAAAAGAACAGATTAATGACCTTCTAGAATTTCAAAGAACGTAATAATTAAGGATTTAACATTAAAACCATACAATAATTTTCAAACATATTAAACTTCAAGGCTCTCAGAAAATATCAGCAGAATTCATAAAACAGCTTTCTTGACTGAAGCATTAATTTTCCAAGTGATAATTCATTAAGTGTATGTCACATTGAAATTGATAACCATACACTAAGTCACAGTACTAGATTAGCAAACTTCAACTGAAATGAGCTTTGGAATCTGATAACCTATGTGCCGATCCTATAGATTACTTTAGACATAACATTTTGGTATTTTTATATCTTAAAAAAGAGTGAAACAACATTATGGCACAGGTAAAAGTTTGTGTATTTTTTGTTCCCTTTAATTTTATGGTTGCCATGGCACTTCACTAAGTGTAGCAATTTATAGCAACAATTCATTGAACTAAATGCTTCATGAGAATTTACATTCATTTGAGAGTGAAGTATGTCAATTCATTTTCTCAATTCACCCTTTAATAGCAAAAATATGGCACAATATAGCATTATGATTTGATTCAACTTTCAAATAGTTTTCAACACTAAATTATGCTATCACTGTATGCATAATTGCAGGAAGTACAACAATGCAACATAAAATTTACAACACTGCATGCTATAAGAAGAATCCTAGAGAAAACCTACTTTTTAGAGTAAAATTATTATATTAAAATTTTAAATATAACACCATTAAGGAATATAAATCACTATGAGAATAAAATCAGAATATGTAGTGGATGAAACTCCCAGAAATTTTTGCACATTGATCAAAAATGAAGGTCATGCAAATATTAGTTAAGATTTGTTAATTGACAGTCCTGGTCACATTATCACAGCAAGTAAAATTTTTAAGTTACCACATTCAATGGTAAAATATAATGACCTCTATTCTTGCAAAAATGTACCTCTATACAAATAATATATCCATTAGAAATATTCATGAACAATACATGCACGTTTTACAAGAAGCACAAAGAGAACTGTGAACTCTATTCTTAAATTATCAAAAGGATGATCATTATAATTGAACCTTGACTCAAATGTTTTTATTTTTGTAATGCCTCTTACATAATGCAATACATAGAGCAGTAATTTGTATATCATTGCCAATAAGTGCTTCCATGGACAGCACACCACAATATGTGAGATGCAGGGCATAGGAGAGAAATTCTTGGTCCTGGCACATTTTCCACATGGAATTACACACTTTCACAGTAAATAAAATAATCATGGTAAAATTGCACTCATTTATTTAAAAACTACTGGTCTATTTTGTCAATATACAAATTACAAGTTTTAGTCATGTAAAAGCGTAGTCCCCCTCTTTAGCACAGGACTCTCACTACCAAGCACTATGGATTGTTATTTTAAGATGGATATGGATATGAATTCTCCGAAAGAAAAGCTGACCATTATGGCCATTTAAAAATATGTGGAGTATCCCATATTATGCCTGTATGTAGCCTCCAAATCAATTCCATGCAGACCAGTAGCTAATTTTTGGCTGAAAATTACATCAATTTTTCAAACCTAAATGAGGTCCGAGGTGGAAAAGCAGGAGTGACACATGAAAAAGTAGTTTAAAATCTATAATTCTTTATGATACTCTTCTAAAATAAAATAATATCTCAGACAATTTGACATGAACAATTGGTTTTGATAAACTGTGACCTGCAAACATTTTACAGAATCCCAAGGAAGGATGGACTTGAAAAAAGTCTGACGGGACCGGGAATCAAACCCGGGTCTCCCAATTGCCGGTCGGGTGCTCTGTCCGTTGAGCTATCCCAGCAGAACATTTCTCCAAGCCATTCGAAATACTTTGTGGGCAAGGACATTGCGAGTTCGTCCACATGGTGGCATCGTTCGCTGTCTAGCTTCATTGAAGTATCGGCCACACAAAGTGATGGAAAGGAAACCACCTTCTGGTTGTAAACAAATGAAAATGGGTAAACGAACTCGCAACGTCCTTGCCTACAAAGTATCCCGAATGGCTTGGAGAAATGTTCTGCCGGGATAGCTCAACGAACAGAGCACCCGACCGGCAATTGGGAGACCGGGGGTTCGATTCCCGGTCCCATCAGACTTTTTTCAAGTCCATTCTTCCTTGGGATTTTTCCTGGGTGTGCACCATCTTGCGCAAAGTCGACCTTACCCATTTTCGTTTATTTTACAGAAACTAATGAAGCAGCCTGGAAGCAATTCCTTGGACACCATTGTACTAGGCAAACACAAACGTCAATACTTTTGGATAGGAATTTAAATCCAGGTCTTTGCAAGAAAAAAAAAAACCTATGAATTTAGCAAATATACAGCCAAGGATCACTTAATACTTTTAAAGCTGAAGTACTTAACAACTAAATACAATATATAAGTTGGAGAAAAAGGTGTGATATCTTTTTATTTCAGGCCAAACAAAAAATAAAACCTTAAGAAAGCAACAAGGCAAGACTCACAGGAAAGATTCTGTGCTATTGCATAGGCAAGTGTTTCCAAGCTGTATGGTGTACAACTATTAAAGGAGCATAAAATCTTAATAAAATCAAATATAATNTAAAACACTAGAAATAATATATAGTTTAACAAGATGACTAACAGCAGTCTTTATAATAACTATGTGATTATGCTTCTAGATGTGCTTGAGCAAATTGTGAACGTTATAATCTAAACCCATAAATTGTTATTCAGCTCATACCTACAACTAGCTTTGATTGTCATGCTTAAAAAGAATTTTATTTTTAGATGAGAATGAATAGAGAGAGATTGAACATAACAAATACTTCATATTATATCCTCATACAGCATCTTGGAGGGAAAAGCAATAAGGATTTTCATTAAAAATTGACTTGCAGATGATTCCTCAATGAGTTGCTAGAGGATGCATGTTTTCAAAAGTAGATCCCCTACAAACACCACTAACACTTAATGGAATAACAAATGCAGAACCCAAGAAGATGGAAATCCTAACCAATATTCATTCTCTAATTTCAGAAAGCCCTCGATAACTCAGACCCAACTGTCAACTTAAATGGCTGAACTATTTCAAAAAGCATAGAATATCCTATATGAATTTCAATAAGCCTTTGCATGTGTCTTAGTGTACTAGTAAATGTAAATTTTCTAAACTTCCATGATCTAGGCAGAACTGTTAACATGGATACATTTTGAGAAAATCTTCAATATACTAAAAGATGTATTATTACTCCTGGGGTATTACGTTAATGTACTACATCACTTCGTTTAAAAAGTACTACTTTTTAACTGACCAGAACTGTTTCCCTAAGAATTATTCTTCAGATACACTATTTCCCTGCCTACTTCATACAAACCTGGCATTAGAGTGAGTCAGTGTAGTAAGTTCTTTGTTAGCTGAGGAAATTCAGGTTTTCGTCAGGCTGGTGACACCTATACACATGAAGCAGCAGCAAAAGAATAAAGAAAATTACAAGAGAATTAGCCAAAGGTGTAATCAGAATTTAATGATTGTTTCAATTTCTACTACAAATGCAGCTGACTCGTGCAACAGGTCATGCAGGAATGCAGAAAATGTGATGCCACAATAATGGAAGACAACATCTAGATACAATTTCTAATGACCTATCTAGGGGCCATTCTAGAGATGGTGCAAGAACAAATGCAAAATTGAGAGATTTTCTGCTAGCAACTTCCTTAAACAATAAAATATGGAGCTGACTTGTACACCTAACTCAAGATTCACCATTTCACTTCATGAGGGTAGTTTTTATATAAAAAATGATAAATTCTTGAGTAACCAGTTTATGTCAGCAAAATTGTTCATCAGAACATTATTGAGGTACAACATAAGTTAAGAGTTGAAATCAGTCCTGAAGTTGTAGATGATAGCTTTAGATGAACATTTCCAAGGAGTGTTTCATACATGATTCGTTAAAAAAATATAATATGAAATGAAAATGGATACAGAAATCCAATCAAAATTAGACCATTTGTAGTAACTTTGGTGTGCCAGTGTGAGAAAATTCATGAAGAAACTAAGTCATCAACCCTTTAATATATAAAAGAACTCCAATGTTAGAATATTCTTAAACCAATGAAAAAAGAATTAGAGAATTTCTGTACTTCCAAGGAAAAAGCAATAGATCGAGTGACTGGCTTTAAAAATAAAAAGAAACTAGAAAGCAACTGACACTTTAATTAAGTTAAACTAAAGTAATACTTCCGCGGGATCCAATGATGATTCTCTTCCTTTATTAACTCCATCAAGCCCTAAATGATGACCAGTTTGTCTTTTGACACTCCTTTCAAACATCACTTGTTTAGAAACTGATAATAGTTTTATACTTTGTTTTGGCCATCAATATTATGCTACATCACTCAGATGACGGAGACCTTCAATTTAACATTTACAGATGGTGAGGAATGTGTATTGCTCTTTACATTAAGTATTGTACAAGAACACCTAGGAGTAATAAAATACTCAAATACTGACTTATGAATATAAAATCAAACTTAATCACTTTCCAGGAGAGATTACATAGTACTAAAATTCATTCACAAGAATATTTTTCAAAACTCTACCATACATAATTGGCAACAACCCAAAGATAAAGTTATCCTGAATACTTCTCACTTCTCCCAAGCAGTTACATCTTCAATCATTATTTAATGTTTATTAGTACATACGTAAAGAAATAAATCATAATGGAACAAGGAAAGCAAGTAATATAAGATCAACAATAAGTTACAAAAATATTTCCTAACATTAACGCATTCACTGATGTTTATTTTCCTGCATACCAGAAAAAAATAAGATACAGCCATTTCCACATAGAAAAACTTTAAAATTATCTTAGTTCAAACATTTTAATGTTTTTGATGGATGAGAGAAGGGTGTTTAACATTGCACAAGGAGACATGTACTTTAAAATCACAGGATAAAAATAAATGAAAAATAGCTGCAAGACTGGGACTTCAGATCTCCTACTTTCCAGGCAGGTATTCTAACCACTAACATCAGAGATAATAACATGAATATATGTTTAGCGGTTAGAATATCTGCTCATGAAGTGGGAGACCCTGGTTTGAGTCCCAGTCATATCACTATTTATTACTCCTGTTTATCTGCATGTTTTTTTATTTCTGCATTTTGTTGGAAGTTTCCACAGCAGTGGCTGATGTCACTTTGTGATAATGTTTTTGAAGAAAAGACACAATATGGGAATAAAGGTAAATGGTCAACCAACAAAAAAGTCAAAGCAGTGAATTATCATATTGCTCCTTATCAGGAAATAATTTTACCATACTTACATACCAAATAATTTTTCTTTATGATCAACATTGATATGTCTAGGCTACCAAAGTACTACCACACTGTTCTGTTTGAATAAAATATTATATCAAAATATCTTGACTGCTAGGCATCTAAGATACAATATAAATTATCTAATAAGAAAATGAGGTGATCTATCTACATAAAATAAAATTCCTTATTTTTAACAAATAACAATGCATGAAGAATGGAACGCACTTCAAAAAAAAGGAAAGAATACACCCCTTCAGTAGGAAGCTATTTCTGGAAATTTTAAATGGTTGGAAAGAATATACAAGGAGACTATCATCAACCTGTTGTTGTTTAAAAGTAAAGTTAACATGTTCACTGGGGATCACTCCATCGTTGGAGTGATAAATGCACTGGAAATGGAGGGATCCTCAGTGAACGTGTTAAGACAAAGTAAGTCATTTAATAGGGGACTGTTGCACCTATTATCCATTTAGCCTTAAAATTATGAAATAATTTACATAGAAATAAGCAAAAAGAGGAAAATTTATAAAAATAAATCATACATAAAGCATACATCAAAATGAATCTTTGAAATTAAAAATACTCTTGAGAGGATTTTTGCAAAACGATAAGGATGTATTCTGTGCAATTCCAACTATGATTCTTCTAGCTCGCCATAGAATTAAGTGCCACTTACTTAGCAAATATTCTTGTTAACACTCCTCTTTACAAACCTCCTTTAGTACTGTTTATCTATTTAGACTACATACTTACAATTTCATAATAAAATAGAAAAAAGATAATACTGTAAAATAATAATTGTTGTTATTTCACTGCAATGTTTATTGTTCTAATACCAAACGTAAACATTGACTGAACCTGAGAGATAAGCAGACAAAAAATATCATTAACCCTCAATATATAAACATGTCAAAACCCCAATAAATGGATATTTCCCAACTACAAAAAAGCTTATATAGCAAACAAGTTGTAAATAATGAGATACAACTATGAAATTATTGATTCTGACTGAGCAAAATATTTTAAGAATAAGAATTAATGAAGGTTCCATGAGTACCATTTATGAAACTGATTAACAGAGAATTTCAAATGAAAAATTCTATATTATCTATTTTAAAAGGTAACTAGAGCTTTCATGCACACAATTTAAAAAATAAAGTAAATAATTGTAAAAAAATTGTCTATAGTACAAATAAATTTTGGGTTTACTTTAAATTAATTAAGTATGCACTAAAATAGTACATGTAAAAATTTGAAACAGAATACGCATCTAAACAAGACCCAAGATTCATATGAAAGAAAATTTTAATCTAGACAGCCATATTTGCATGCTAGAGGGAACATCATGTAAATAGAGTAACACAAAGTGGCAGCTAGAAAAAAAATTGGCTAAAGGATGAAGAAAGACAGGATGAAATAAAAATCATGAAGTGCTGAAATTCTGTGAATCTACCTCATAGGAGTACATCGTGAAAATAATAACATACAGTCAAAAATAAAATACTATCCTCAGAACTTCCATGCTGAATGATTTGTGTAAATACTTTAATACGAATGGTTGTATTATCCTGAAAACAAGATAGATGAAGGCATTATGTACCTCCTGCACAGTAGTTAAATACTTCTTTACAATTTCAGTATTTTTCAGGATTCAGTTCAGTTTTTCAGGTTCAATATCTTTCTACCATTAGTTAATTCTTAACTTCGAATCAAGAAAAATCTCTATACCCAAAGACTAAAATATAAATCACAAAATTCCTACAAATTAAGACAAATTCCTCAACCTATTGCTTTGCTGAATATGACCGATCTTATTTTCTAGACTGAGTTATCAATAAGTGCACATATTTCAAATAACCAAGGATGCTTAAGGAACTTAATAAAGTCGGTAATTATTACAAAAAGACTTATTAATTTACTAATAGAACTCTTGATAGCTGCTTCAGAAGACATTCAAATATCTGACTTTAAGTTTATTATGCTTCAAACCTACAATATCAAAAAACTAAAAGAACAATACCCATTAACATTAACATATTTCTAATATAGTCTACTTCCATGTACTGAAATCGAAAAAAGTGTACTGAATCACTGAATAATTACAAATTCTTGAGCAATAAAAGATGGAGCTCACCTTGAGCCAATGCAATGAACCAAAAACCAGAACTAAAGGTAATGGTACTGTCCTAAAATTATGAAACTTATGCAGTAAAGACAAATTCAAAGGAAGTTTAAAATAACAATGATACAATTATCTTTAAAATTTAAATAAGACTGGTTAAACCTCTAACTCCAATGATACTGCATATGACCTGTAGAAGGATGAAAAGCATGGAAGGTCAACATTTCAGAGGACAAAGAGCAGGTAAAGGTACTTTGGAGAATAACCTTCATTAAGAAATAAATATGTACACCCAAAACTGAACAATGGCACATCACAACACCTAATGCAAAGCAAAATAAATACATGCTCCTGCTGAAGTAAAATTTGAAAATTAAAATGCTTATTCACGAAAACATGTTTCACAAAAATGCATTACATTTGCAATTGATTACATGAATCAAGAGACACATTGAAAATGCTACAGAGTATACATTAACAATCAAATTTACCATATTTTAAGCTGACTTTTACAAGAATTTAGCTGTTTCCAAAATTTATGGCATTATTGTTATAAAACAAGAGACTAAATTTCACCAGGGCAAGAAGAATTTCTATAAGGTGCAAAGAATCAGAACACTCCATAGAGAGCATAAACTGTTTTTACTAGAGTTAATCTTGATTCTGTGTCGTCTATAAGGTGCTTTCATCTTTTATGTCTATATCTCCTCCTTCATTAATATTTGTATATATTACAATGATTTACAAGGTTAGGTGGAAGAGAGGCCTAACCTTGCCAATTAAGGGTCAATTTATCCATCTATCTTCCAACCAGAAAATGTTCTGATGGTAAATCTATTTTAACAGTCATTTATTTATGATGCATAAAATAACTTGGAAAGAGGATTGCTCTGGATAACCCAGCACTGTTTTAACTAATGACACTTAAATCATTTATGTGATAAGGAGAGGAACATTTTGACAATGTTATTGTTAAATATAACCTGACCAATTCACAATTTTCAATGTTTATACATAAATATTCATCCTGAAAATGCCAGTTGATAAAACAGACATTATAAGGACAGAGTATCCTAAAAAATAGAGATTCAGGGTAAAAATTATAAATCTTACTGGGCAACAGTTTCCATCGTTAGAAGCCTAGTCTCTTGAGCATAGCAAACTGGAGATTATGTTATGTGTTAAGCATTATAATCATGTCATATCATAATAGTAATGCTTTACAGAAAAATCATCCTTCATCACATGAAAAAAGTAAAATACTGTATGAAAAAATGCCAGCTTACAGGTCCGAAAGTAAATAATGAAACAAAAAATTTGATTATTCCTAAATAGAGTTATGTCTATTGCTTACATAATCAATTGCTTCAATAACACAACAGTTTTAAAGTTTCAAAGCATTTATAAAAAAGAAACAGTTTGCAGAGTAGAAGTACTCACCCTCTGAGAAGCAGAAGCGGTGCTTGAAGCATCATCTGAAAAGATAATGATTGAAGGAATGAACGTTCATCATCAAAGAATCATATACATATTATATAAACTCTAAATTCGACTATATATGAGACTTATGTATACTAACAGATAAGAACATTTGATACCTAAGAATCACCTTCAGTAACAAGTTAAAATGGGATAGTTGCATGGAGAATGTAACTTGCAAAGTAGACAAGAATCTAAACTACATTATTAGAAACTTAAGAGAAATCTGTGGGGAAGTTAAAGAAAGGGCATATTAAATGATTATTAGGACTATGTTGGAGTACAGAGATAGTACCTGGAATCTGCATCAGAAAGGGCTTATGGAAAAACTAGAAAATGTAAAGAAGAGAGCAGCAAGGTTTGTTTTGGGAAAATATAGGGAGACTGATGGCATCACTACTATGACCAGAGTTAGGTTAGGATAAATTAGAAATGAGACAAAATAAAAAAGGCTAGAGAATATCTATTATATATAGATGCTTCTCTAGATATATTCATATACCTATATACGATACAAACTCTGAGGCTAAACAAGGAGTTCCACAGATCCAGCAAGAACTTTAGCTTTTAGACCTCCACCTTTTCACTAGAGAAAAAGTGAGATTTCATTCCTAGGAATCATGAATTCAATACTAGAAGGTTCAAAAAGGCCTTTCCCCATTTAAATACATTGCGGGATTTTCAAAAATTCATTTAGGGCATTTTCCATTAAGATAAAAGGTTGAAATTCACAAATTGTTAGAAGATGTGACGTGCGCTTTCTCGTCCTGAGGAGGCAGCAACGTCGCCTCGCCGGAGCACCGTCATCATTATAGGCCTTCTCATATCTCTCCCCCCAATACATTTAGGAAAAATCGCCCTCGCTTATTTTTTCTAAATCATTTAAATAGTGCGTAGTAAAAATTTCAATTGTGTAGGATCAAATTTGTAGGAGATTGATTTTTAATTCAGACGCTTATCAAAGGCCAATAAATCATGGTCGGATCTCAAAAACGTGGATTTTGCTTCATGACTATATACCACATTCCTGCTAAAAGTTTGGTTTCTCTGCGACTCCTGGCCATTGTTCCACAAAGGTGTTAAGATGAACGAGTCATGGATTTGCGCGAATTTACCGTGTTTTGATTTGGTTTACGTCAACTCACATAAAGCAGGAGATCAATATTGACTATTAATGTATATCATTTTTAAGAAAAATAAATGCTCTTACAAACGTTGTGTAACATGTCCCTATATAATTGCAGATCATCAATGGGTAAGGCGTCAAAGTGCAGGTCTTTACTATTTTTAATCTGACAGTAGGTATTATATTTAATGTTTACCGCTTCAAAACTGGTCCATGGTTTGATGATAGGGCATATTATTTATTCCTCCATATTTTGTGTACATGAGGTACTTCCTAATATGATAACGCCTTGACACCTCAGGTAAACTAGACAAACTTCTAGAGCGTAACTCAAATTAAGGGGGTCTCCTGGTTTATCCCCTCAAAAAATCAAATNATAGTAGAACATTTCAAGAGTATACTGCAAAATTTTCAGATCTTTATACGTAATATTAACTAAACTACAGCCAATTTCTTAAGTCTATGCAGCTGCAGGCGGAGAGTAGAGACAGCGGTCAAGTCTCCTACGGCTCTCCCTCAGCGGGTACTTGAGGAACAGATTTTTTATAGCTTAGACCCTTCATACTTTAAGAATACTTCGTGAGCCCTAACCATACAACTTAACTCTTAGGTGCAAATTTTGGTAAAAAATATGTTATACATGTTATATATTATACTCTGTACATCATACTGATCTTTAAAATTCAGTTTGAAAATTTATTAGGCCTCTTTCATTTTGCCATATTAGTCCCTTTGTCTATTGGAAGATTTTGTTCCTGTAAACAACTGCTTTGGCTACATGGTTTTGCTGTTTGGGCAGTTAGGAGAATGAAAAGAAAATCTTGCCTCAGCTCAGTGTCTCCACTCAGAGTTTTAGCAGATTATATGATTGTTGGGTATTCTTTTCCACACTATTTATGTTTTGAGGGCATCTGTTTCTTCTCTCTCTCGTAATAAGATAGGTAATAAAAGTTAGCTGCACTATGATTCGTTGCTGGTTCTTCTGATTCTTTTTTCTGAGTGAAGCCAGTCTTAGAGAAAATTTAGGATGTTTCAGTCGTAGTTTCTCGTGTTTTTAGTTAAACCATACGATTCCGTATCCGAATGGAAGAAGAACCAAAGTTTTCATGAAATAAGACCCCGGAACGTAAGTTTTACAGCAATCAGAAAAAAGAAGAAAATCTGGTAGTGTGTGCAACTGATAGGAAACTACTCTCTTACTAATAAAGTGTGGGTTGTTATCCTACGCATTTTAACAGGATTATAGAAATTTCAACAGTTTTTGGTGCACTTGCAGAAAGACTTATTGGAGAGCATACACAAAATATCAACAAGAGATCAACTGTTTGACGCCTGGTTCCGTAACACCCTGATTCCGGCAAAAAAATTAGCGAATTCGCCGACTACATAACTGCAGATGTTTTATATGAAGGTTACTCTGCTGCAACTATCACAATGGAAGAATTAGACAGAAATGGAGCAGCAATTCAAGATTAATGCCGACATCTATGACCGTGATAGGTTGTCGAGGCAGGAGCGCCAAAGCTTGAGCAGTGCGATGGAGGCTCAAATAATTCGTAGAGAGAAAAAAATGGAGCTAAATGACTTATAAAGACGCAAAATGTTTGCTATATGCAATAGGTATACTAGATAAGCAGTTAACAATCGTAAGTTAATTATTTATGGTAGATATTCATAACAAAAACTTTAAACTCGTTTTTCTCGAAACAGTGTTTTTGAAATTGGTGTGCATGATAACTCAAAAACTATTTCTACTATCAAGATTTACTTTTGCATGCCTTTTAAGCATTACATTCTCCATTAGGTGAACCTCAAATATTTATGGAATTATTAATTTAAGTAATTATATTTGTTAAAAGTGAAGGAATTGTTTTCATCAAAATCGAAATTTTCGCTTTAAAGAGCTGGTGTTTTCATAATTAAAAAAAAATGTTTAATTT
>KZ308707.1:93043-183824 GCA_000376725.2 Ladona fulva | reverse complement strand
AATGAAATAGCCATAAATAGAATACAATCATTCACAGGGAAAATTGTTGGAATTATTTAAAAATCCATTTCTTTAACATGTAAAAAACATTCCACTTAGATAGGGATATACTGACTTTTGCCATATATCCACAAAAAACTAATATTGAAACAATATTTCCAAGTTTTAGAAGAGTTTTGGGCAGGCAGAATTTAGACTTCAACATACATCCTCAACCCTTTTTATGTTTATTGGCAGCACAGAAAGAATATAGCAAATTTTAAAACTGTTATCAGAGGAAGAAAACTTTATTTTTGTGAAGATAGTTTTACCATTCTTTGCTTTGATGCTACAATTATCTATGACTGTACTACATGATCATACCACAGGTTATGGAAATAGTAAATTTATGCATCTATATTGGACACTTTCTGAGAGGTACTTAGCCTCCAAATTAAAGGATATTTGAATATTTAAATAATAACTATTACATTAATAAGAGTAACTCACATAGTTAAGCCTTTTCTGGTTTTCTGCTATATTCCTCCTCAACTATCGCCTAAATTCTTGAATATTATAGAATTTACTTTCTAAAAGCGCACATATACAAATGTGAGTTTGATGATGGCAGCTAGTTATGACATTTGAGTTGAGGGGGAGGAACAGTTCAGATATCTATTATCAAGTTTATAAGCTCTAGAGACACATTTTATGCAGGAATGTGATTGGATACTGCAAAAAAGGTTTCAGAAAAATCCCTAGGCTTTCTCCAAAAAGATAATTCCCAAACAAAAAGAGTAAAAAACTTGAATTTTGAGAAAGAAAGCATATGCCAACAAATAACCGAACAAATAAACAGAAGAGAAAAAGGTTGATTTTAAGTGGGAATATGGGTTTGATAGTTACAAGGTTGAGCAGATGAAAACTAGGAGATGAATGAATATCAAAAAAGAAACAATGCAATGGAGAGAGATTAAATTATTTCACACTGATGGGATCAGGTTCAAACCAGCTAGGATATACCAATGATTTTCAAAATTATGGAATAGGAAAGCAGGTGCTTACTTGTGAGATATTTTAGCTATATCACTGCATATGATAACATCAATTAAACTAACAGCTTTTTCAAAAATGCTAAAAGTGCTACAGGTTGCATAAGCATGCAAAGAAGCAAATGTATTACAATTAGTGATGAGATAATACCAACATTTTTACAGATTCAGATAAAATTCTTAACTCCTACAATGAGTGAAGCTTATTGTATTCAGATGTAGTTGTTTTGAGGAATAAATACTTGATGAATAAAGTAATTTATTAATAAAACATTTTGAATTTAAACGAAAGCTTATAAAAGAGAGTAGAATATCATTTTTAAGCTAGGATAAAAGTTTAAACAAAAAGGGAACAATTTCTTTATTTAAATCTTAGATTGGAAACAAACTATTGGAGACCATTTTATTTTTTACCTAAACTGAATTTTGGTAATTAAATCAATATTGAGTGAATTAAAATTATTTACAAATATATAAAAAATTAAAATATAACTTGGAACCGAGACAAACAAGAATAAACAGACTCGATGCAGAGTTTAAGAATTGGGTATAAACTAAGATTCTATATTTACATAATAATAAGTAAAAAGAATTCACATTAAATAACATATTTAGGCATTCTTAGGACCTATAGATTTTAGTTTAACAGATAGTTCAATTAATATGTATTTACTTATTCATCATTAATCGTCCTAAGTGGAAAGAATTATCAGAAAAGGAAGATTGAAATTTAAACAAAAAATTTTTAAGAATTACTTTCGGAACTGAAAATTATGTTAAAAATTCTCTAATTCAGATGCTGATTCTAACACCCAAAAAAAGTTCTGATTTGTATACTAATCTTGATTCTGATTAATCATCCCATCACTATTTAAAATGTCCTTTAATACTTCTACTTACTGTAAATATTGGATAATGCAAGGTAAATAAAGGTGAGCTAATTGGAGAAGCTTGCAAAAATTATGAAATATAGTACTATGAGAACAGAGAGATAAAAAAAATTAGGCATTATGAGTAAGGATAGTTTTTACTTGCTATCTGGGCTGCAGTAATGAGGAGGATTATAAGAAATATCACAGAAAAACAGTAGATGCATTAATCAAAAAGAACTTGGAATAGGGTCATTGCATTGATTTCAAGAATTTCATATTCTTGTTTAAAGAGTTGAAATTTTATTGGAAAAATGAAATGTGGATTGAAACTCACCTCCGCCACCTTGGGCAGCTCTCTTTGCTTGTATAACAGGATTTTCATACTGAGTCCTCCGGTTTACATGATCAATATAGTAAGTTCCATAATGAGGGTCATCTATTTTCTCCCAGCCGTAAGGAAGTTCGTCATCTAAACACTCCTCTAATGACTTCTTCTGAAACTTGGACAGCCGAGGATCAAGCCAATGAGATGTACCTGAATTATGGCTGATACAGGAAAGCAAATGTGATCAAGGTTATAATGTAAATCATTCCACGAGCTGGAAATTCCAACTTCTGGAATAAAGGTTCAAGAATGAAAACAAGATTACAAAACAAAAGAAACTTACTCTATAAAGTACACCTCTCCTCTTTCAGTGTAAGCCTTCTCCCAATTAGGAGGAAGTGGGCCAAGGTCTGCATGAGGAGATTCAGGACATTCCCCTGAGTGCAGGTAGTTGGGTGGTGATCCTGATGTTGGAGGTGAATGCTGCTGATCCCCCGAATTACTACCAGCTGAAAAGGGACATTGTTGCTTTAAAAATTAAGTTTATAATCACTTATTAAACAATAATCAGCACATAAAGGGGAAATCATCTCTTAAACAGAGATGCAATTTTTTTAAGTTCTCTATGGTAATATCTTATGGAACTTCATAGAATATATTTCTGCAACAAAATTTAACAAGTATTCTGATCAATAAACATTTAATATAATACAACACAGCTTTGGAGAATGAAGATTTCTACTACTCAAGAAATAAACATACCATAGATTTAACTAGAATGAGAAGAAGTAAAGGAAATTTACGAGCAATTAAACAAAATAAAGACATCTATTGCTATATCCCCTAATTTTTTGGGATCACAACCAAGAGAATTCAATGAGAGCATGATTTTCATAAAACACTGTGTTCCCCTATGCTTTTAGCAGTTCTTCTACCAACAGCAACTGTTAAGTATTAAATCAGAGGACTGACCTGCATACAAGATCAATCTATATAGAACTCTGACCTGTACATGAAACAAGTCATCACATGAGAAAATAAGGAAATTGATCCTACTTTTAATGATTAACCTGCCTGAGGTAGCTAACAAAATTCATGATGGGGGAATAAATGCTCCATTCTTAAATGACCCCAAACTTGCCTGGCATGAAGAATACAATGAAGGAAACACATGAATTACATCAGAAAATAAATACAAAAATTCTTAAATAATATACCATAAAGAGGATTGGAATAAGGAAATATTTTATTATTAATTTTTTTTACTCATAACACATCCACTAAATTACAGCCTCAATAAAAGAATGTATTTATTTGAAATATTACTTGTCTTACATTGATATCTTGTTAACTAATGCAGGTTGTAACCTACGGGAGTTTCAGAAATACATTTCTGACACTTTAAGGAATTAATCATAGACTACTCCCATTCTGAAAGTTTCTATGCAAAATCATTCTGTATAATGAATTTCTTCTGATTATAAAGATAAATAAAAACTACAAATAAAAGTGAAAGATTGAGAACTTACTTTCACCCATGATTCTGCCTTCTCCAACAGGTTCTGGTTCCATACTTTTTGCTGCCATTGCTTCCACATTAGAACGATTCCTTTTACGCTTCCCTTCTGAGCTAGGATGAGCTCCAGGAAAAAGTCCCACAAATCCACCAGGCCCTAGATTAGGATTTGATCCACTACTTTGTGGGGGAGATACAGGAGGTTCTTTCGATGGTTTAGGAGTACCATAATGGTTTCCTGAAATTAAAAGAAAATTTTCAAATTGTGAAACAATTCTTATGTAATTATTTTCTATGAATACTGTCAATGATTACTCACATAATTTTGAGTTTACTTCCATGCAAAATATTTATTTACCTAAAACATGAATGCTGATACAGAATAATTTTAGAGAGCAAGCAATTAATTCAATTCAGATAAATCTAGGAAGATGTTTGCAATGCTTAAACCTTCTTGGTGTCACATCAAGTACTGAGGATAAAATCAAAATGTACACATACTATAGAAGCAAAAATTTATGTTGATAGATGATTTAGATATATGTGTATAAATCTAAATGTATAAGTAAATATCCATTGGTATCTTATATATAGGTAAATTATCCATAGGAACAAATTTTACTGAACGGGCTAATTATGATGATAAAGCATGACATAAATATTCTTAAAAAACCAAAGGATAAACAAATGTGAAAAATAGTGACATGACTGGGACTTGAACCAAGGTCTCCCACTTTCCAAGCTGGTAGTCTAAGTAATGAGCTACCATACGACATCTTTTCCACACTGTTATGGGAATGCTTTTGTGAGCAAGGCAAGTAGCCACCACGCTGTGGCACAAACTACTCCAGAGGTTCTCATTGAGGGAGCCAACTCACGTTATTCTTAAAAAGAAATTTGGATTCCGTTCTGAAAAAGTCTGGTTTATGGGTTTCTCATATAATAAAAGTGCTTCAAAAACTTTCAACATAATAAATATAGGAATTTACTAGAAGAAATGAACATTAAATTAATCTTTCAACCTTGAAGAATTTTTTCTGAAAAATATCAATCCTAAAATTCCTAAATACTGTCACGAGTATTTGTTCATAACATAAGAATAAATATTTTAAGGAAGCAAAGAGACAATATAAAATTACTGAGAACAAAACAGAATTATGTGATGGATAACATGGAAATTACACGTTTTATGTAATGAGTGAAATGCTACTTGAAATAAAGATACTTTTACTTGTTTCAAGGAAAAGAGACTTTGTACTTTTTACACAGGATTTTATTGTAGACACGACTAGGTTTCAGTGAATAATCGCCATCATCAGGTAACATAAAAAAAAACAATTTCTGTGCCACTGTCTGTGAATTTTATTGTACTTGTACTTGATTGGGGTAGGGCACAATTTACTCAACTGAATATACTAATTCTAGATAAAGTATTTTCTGCTATGGAACCACTGCTGTATATTCCTTTGCCAATAAATACACACATAAGACATAAGTGAAATGAATATTGCAAAATAAGTTATTAAATGCTAAATATAAAGTGAGGAGAATAAAAAAATACTTGGAAGATAGCCAATAGTAAAAATTAAAGACAAAATACTGAATAAACACATCAGTATGAGTTCATTAAAATACTTAACAAGAAATAAGAGTTATCACTGAGCTTGAATAAACTAATTTCCAACAGGAGCCACAAATGCTAAAGATACTTATAATGATATGTTCCAATAATAAGAGAAGATCGCAGCAAGAAAGATNAATTAAAAAAGAGCATTACACTTGGGCATCGAATACTTTTTCTGATGAGAACATATCATGCAATTATTCTATGAAAACTCTGAAACAAACATCACCTTCACGAACATAATGCAATTGGGAAGGAAATTGGAAATAATGAAAGACTGGATTATTATTTTCACTAATATGCAAACACATTCCACACTAAACTTATATTCCTAATAATTTAAATGCTGATAAACTAGAGTCAAAAAACTGAATCCTGAGTTTAATTTGCTAAGTTTGATTTTCAGAGCAATGAACAGCAATAACATCTTAAAATTTAGCACTTCCCACATTAAAATTGAGGAATTTGAATGACACACAAATATGACTGCCAGACAACCTCAATAATCAAAGCAATTCATGTACTGATTATTTAAAGAGACTTATCTTTTGGTAACCAAGAATGTTTTATAACCAAGGAAAAAAGAAAATCACATACCTTCATATACACCACTCTCTAAGAGGTTGCCACTTCTCTCTAATGCCATAAACTCATCTGGGGTGAGAAATGTATAATCCACTCCATTAACTTCACCCTCACGTGGAGTCCTTGTGGTAACAGGCACAGTTCGTAAATACAAATTGTCTCTAATGGTGTTTTGAAGATCATGGTCAACAGAACCTTTTTGGAATCTAGTATTCAAAAACTGCCGCAAATCCTTGGTTATTGTGCCTAAGGGGAAAATGAAAGAGTTATTGGTATTAAATTTATAAAAAAGTGATTGGACAGTGATAACAGAAAGTTCCTAAAATACATTGTGATTACTTAATGTAGAGTGCCATATTTATTGGAGTATACCACACATACAAGTACAAGTAGGAGTACAAGTTGCACCATAATTTCAAGAAGGAAATTATGGCAAAGAAATAAATTGAATGTAGGTTTGGCACTTCCAACTTTTTTAGATAACTAAATACACAAACATATTAATATTTACTGAATTTATACAGCTTTCAAAAAGTAGATTTAATTTAAAATACTGAAACAAAGTATGAAAAGATAGGAAAAATGAGTTTTATTCAATTGAGCTTTGAAATTAGTGCATGTATACAACATGCTGATAGACTTACAGCCTTAAATTTTTGGAAAAAAGTGATTTTACACGCTGACAGAAACAGTATTTAAACTTCAATATTGTATATAGTAATAGATAATAGTCTGATTCCCATTCTTTCCTCCACATCACATTATCTAGTAAAAATTTATAAATAATACATAAATCTGCTTTAATTAAGCAGAACATGCTTAACTAATTTGAGAGGATAAATAGCCGAGATAACAAATAAGAGCTAAATAAGGGACCTTAAATACCTTAAATTAGAGGAATTAACTGAAATTCACTTTACAATTGCGCAATCAAGTGATTACATTTCTAGATTTAAGTTATTTACTTAGTATATCTATGAAAATACTAGTATGACAACAAAAAGAAACATTTCCCAAGTACCTTTCCCTTCACACCAAAGTATTTCCATTTGAAAGCTGTAACAATCTATGGGCCTTGTGACCATATTTTGATGAATGATATATAATTCAGTTGTCTTTCATTGAGGGATCAAGAAAAATGTATCTTTCATTTGCTTTTGTCTCAGTCTTGTTCATAGCTCTGATTGATATAAATGGTACTGAGGTATGAGTGTTGCAGAACAATGGCATTAATTAAGATTTCTTCTAATGGAATGCTACAGAAAGTGTTATACATAGAGCCATTATACTTCACTAAATTGGACTTGTTCTGCTTATAGCATTCTGGTTTGGTGAGGAAAGCAAAGGCAAACTAACTTGCACCTCATCTTATCTAGTAAGCCTCGTTTCCCTCTCATAGCTCTTTGTGGTTAATTGTAGAAGGGATGATGTCCCAACTGGCCTATGGGTTGAATACTTTACAGACAACAATCTATGAAAACACAGGTAGTAGATGAAAACATGACTTAAGATCATACCATAACTTCTCTTGGGGAGTAATGATAACAAATTCTCTACCACCT
The DNA here is from genome assembly GCA_000376725.2 of Ladona fulva. Lineage (NCBI taxonomy): Eukaryota > Metazoa > Arthropoda > Insecta > Odonata > Libellulidae > Ladona > Ladona fulva. The sequence continues at coordinate 176,309 of KZ308707.1, read as the reverse complement.
GAGTAATCATGACCAAATCAAGATCAATCCAAGGAAAATAAGAGTGGCATAGACAACAAAATACTTTTGGGAGCATTAGTGACTGGTTAAGGAAACAGTTGTAAATCTAATAATAACTGTTAAATTCAGAATAATGACCTCACATTCATAGGTACTCAAACTTACCTGCAAATCTTGTGCCGATGATTACTATATTATTGTAAAGATTACTGTAAACAAGCCTTCTATCCAGTGGCAGTTTCAGACAGTAAGCAAGAGTGGCAACCACTTCATGATGCAGCAATCTAGGAGGCAGATGTTTTTGAATTTTGTAACGGAATGTAAATAAAATTACAACAATAATATTTACTGTTAAGTCAATAACTACACAGCATAAAATAAACATCCAGGGAGTCTTTTGGAAGGGCTAAAATCCATAACTTTGCCAAACCTTATGGTTTTATAAACCAAAGAATATTTATGCTAATATCATGACCAAACTTGCATAAAACATACAAAACATTGCTTCTTCATTAATGGCTATTGCTAATAACTAAAGTTACCAACAATTCTACTTAGAGCAATACTATATTATGTCTACAAACTTTTCACAAACAGCAGAAATCACTCTGGAAATTAAAAATAAAACTGAAAAACAAAAGATAAATTATCAAAGAAGACTTGAACAGGCAGTTATCAGTAAATGGTAGATAGAAAGCAGATAACAAAGATGATATGGAGGATATTAATTACATTCAAATACAGGTAATAATTAACACCAGCTTCCCCACAAACTGTAAGTTCATACATAGAGGATAACATTCTGGGTAATGCCAAACATAATGCAAGAAGAAACCTCACAAATCAACATACCATTATAATATCTTTGAGCTAAACACAATACAAACTCATGCAAATTGGGTGCCAGCTCTCATCTAACTTTCAAATAATGTGCAATTAAAAAAGAGCATTACACTTGGGCATCGAATACTTTTTCTGATGAGAACATATCATGCAATTATTCTATGAAAACTCTGAAACAAACATCACCTTCACGAACATAATGCAATTGGGAAGGAAATTGGAAATAATGAAAGACTGGATTATTATTTTCACTAATATGCAAACACATTCCACACTAAACTTATATTCCTAATAATTTAAATGCTGATAAACTAGAGTCAAAAAACTGAATCCTGAGTTTAATTTGCTAAGTTTGATTTTCAGAGCAATGAACAGCAATAACATCTTAAAATTTAGCACTTCCCACATTAAAATTGAGGAATTTGAATGACACACAAATATGACTGCCAGACAACCTCAATAATCAAAGCAATTCATGTACTGATTATTTAAAGAGACTTATCTTTTGGTAACCAAGAATGTTTTATAACCAAGGAAAAAAGAAAATCACATACCTTCATATACACCACTCTCTAAGAGGTTGCCACTTCTCTCTAATGCCATAAACTCATCTGGGGTGAGAAATGTATAATCCACTCCATTAACTTCACCCTCACGTGGAGTCCTTGTGGTAACAGGCACAGTTCGTAAATACAAATTGTCTCTAATGGTGTTTTGAAGATCATGGTCAACAGAACCTTTTTGGAATCTAGTATTCAAAAACTGCCGCAAATCCTTGGTTATTGTGCCTAAGGGGAAAATGAAAGAGTTATTGGTATTAAATTTATAAAAAAGTGATTGGACAGTGATAACAGAAAGTTCCTAAAATACATTGTGATTACTTAATGTAGAGTGCCATATTTATTGGAGTATACCACACATACAAGTACAAGTAGGAGTACAAGTTGCACCATAATTTCAAGAAGGAAATTATGGCAAAGAAATAAATTGAATGTAGGTTTGGCACTTCCAACTTTTTTAGATAACTAAATACACAAACATATTAATATTTACTGAATTTATACAGCTTTCAAAAAGTAGATTTAATTTAAAATACTGAAACAAAGTATGAAAAGATAGGAAAAATGAGTTTTATTCAATTGAGCTTTGAAATTAGTGCATGTATACAACATGCTGATAGACTTACAGCCTTAAATTTTTGGAAAAAAGTGATTTTACACGCTGACAGAAACAGTATTTAAACTTCAATCAAATAGACGGCCTGAGAGACCCATAATAATAACTTAAATTATCGTAACATTGCAGGAATCCACAACATGAACACTAGAGTAACTTCATGAAGAACCCTGAAGAGAATAACAGAAAGATTCTCTTTACATCTTGGTCAGTAACCTTGAGGTTTTGACCAGATATCACTCTGATGGCTGAGAATACCTAGACGAAATGCAGATCACCTTCTGGGTAAGTATGAAGTTTTCAGTAATACTGTTATTTGTAATCGAACATGTTCGTGAAGAACAATGAATTAAATACGAGAGTATCAAGTATCAGAAATCACAGTTGATGTGAAAGTACTGGAGCTGAGGAGGAAAATGATCAGCCGAGGGCAGCGGAAATCCGTCAATGCGTCACCAGTCTCACCCTATCAAATGGAGCGGAGATACGCAGCTGTGAGGGTTAAAAGATAGTAGAGCGGCATTTCCCAGAATTTTTAATATTCCCTCCAAAGAGCCATACAGATAAAAGGGAGAAGAATAGATTCGGACGCACGAAGCAGTGATAACGCCCCTTATGGCGAGGGCGTCCCAACGGTTGCGCGCAATATGAACGCTTCAAATGATAACATCACGAAATGGCAGCGCAATGCAGCATCCTTTACAAAAAGTTTGCAACGCATGGCTCCTAACCCCAATTAAATCTGCGTCAACATTTTGGAGTCGACACTCAGCCGAATTCAGTGTCCACACTCTCCACAAGGGAAGCGATTATTTGCCTAGGGTGTTTAATAGAGCATTTACACATTCGCGCTCAACTTCGCCTCTTCACTCGCCGATATTAGCGAGCGTAAGTTCGTCCCCATAGCGCCTAAGACTGTTTTTACATTCGCCGAGCGTTAAGTTCACTAAGTCGAGGCGCGAAGAGCCTTTGACTCGTCCCCAAAGACCGCTTCCTGCGTGAACGCTACGAGCGGCATGGCGTTGGACGAGGCGAATAAACCGACTACATATTCTCCTCGACACTCGCCTTGCGATTCCACTCGCGATTCGTGCGAATGTATAAATGCACCTTTACACTCGTTTCCGCAAGTAGTGTCGCATCCGTCTTCAGGAATCTAGGGTTTAAGTAGCTATGTGAAGACGGAAGAGAGCGAGTCTTCGTTGTTTCGTCTGCATTCCAATTGCTCTTTGAACGTTTGGAAGGCTTTGAAATCATTATTTTTACAATAAACACTAGCGACAATTAATTTTTGTTTGATACTGTAATAGCAGTATATTTTTTAAAGGAATGGAATTCGGATTTTCTTAATTTGGCCCGAATCGCACGCGTAATTCTTCTTCGAAGGAATCAGATAAAAGTTACTTTTATTCCCTTGTTTCATTAGAAGACTGACAAGAATTTGTTAATTACTTTTTATACTCTTCAAGGCGAACTTCTCCGTAAGAAATATGAAATGATAGCGCTTAAAATATGAAGGTAAACGCAGAAAGCGAATGGAAGAATAATGAAAAGGTACGGCAAGATACAAAAAAACGGATGATAACAGGCTTTAAAGAAGTGTGGAATCCAGTAACGGTGTAGTTTGAAAACAAACACATGAAAGAAGTTGGTTGTATGCCACATTCTCGTCGAAAAAGTTGATGTGAATAAAATAATATGAATACCTTTAAATTTGAATGTATTGAAAATAAACCATGTTATATTTTTAGAAAAATGAGCTATGCGGAGGAAATTCATTCAGATCAGAAATCTGAGGTCGTAAACTACGCAATACAATATTCATTTTGTATTCTTTATGATCCACTAAAGAGATCAAAGTAATATAGGTATACTATTAATCATACCTAGCTTTACAACATTTGGGCTATGTAAAGATAAATTGAGTAAATCATCATGTTTATAAACCCGTTACAGTAGCAATTGCAAAAAAGGGTACCTACGATACCTACCCATATTATCATAATAGTAGACGAAAATCTTTGGGCCTTGGTAGATACACCTTAAGAAACATACTATGAATTTGCACATGAAATTTAGATTTCAGTGAAAAGAATTATGAACGCCAATATTAACGCCCAAAATCAAAAAGAAATAATCGAAACGCATTATAAATCGTAAAAATTAATACAGAAAAATTAAGTTTTACGATAAAACAAATTAAGGAAAGATAATAGCATAAAAATTACAGCTGAGTCTTTGATGGAACACAAGAAATATAGTCGCGCACTCGATAAGAAATAACGAAATTTTTCCTTAATACAAATTACCGCTTGAGAGAGACTAGGATCTACCCAAGATAATATGCATTAGATCCCTTTTTTCTGACGATAATTTAAATTACTGATGCAAAATAGGTCCTACAAAAGCGTCCTCCGCAAAAGGAAGGATTGAAGTAGACACGAGCAACATTTTCCAAGTACCCGGCCACTCCGAAAATTCAAGGAAACATGAAGTACCTGGACACGCGCTAATCGATTGCGAGATGCTAGTTCGGATCGGATAACGGAGTTCGTACCCGGGCAGAGGCCTTCTCAATTCTGGCCGGTGCGAAGACCCACAAGTACTACGGCTAGGGTTACTTCTCCAAATCATCCGACAATTTATCCATCAACACAAAACAGATATGCTTAATGATACCTCCCGAGCTGGATAAAGGACCACTTCGGACGGTAAGGACGCATAATTGAGCTCATTTTTTTCGATAAAATGCTGTATCGTGAAATTCCGAAAATACCTAGCGTAACTGATGAACTCGTTAATATGAGGTTCATACGTATATCCATACTCGACAGTATAATAAAAAATCCATACCGAACGCGGAGAGAATCTGACAAGGAAAGTACCGGTGCCGGTAGTGCTGATTTGGATGAAAATTGGTAGTTTGATATACTTCGAGACAAAGAATCATCACCCAGCTAGGGTTTTAAGAGTAGAGTTTTATTTTGTAAATCGGTAAAATGTATTATAAGAGTAGAAAACAGAATCTTATGGATTTTACGGGCTCGAATCCGCGATAGCTGGACCAGATAATTATTTTTTCCGCTGTCTAGTTAACGATCTTTATTGGCAGCTCTACATTTACAATTGTGAGGTTGTTGCAGTATTTTAAGGTCAATTTCCGGGAAAACTCATCATCATCATCGGTTTTCTGCTAAATGGCAGGTCCTTGGCGTCATAGGTTTTAAAATAATTTTCTTCCCAAGGCTTTAATTTAAAATTTTGCATATCCCTTTCTTCCGTTTATTTCGTACAAATGCTTTCTTCTCCTTCTCCCTTTCTTCATCTTTCCCTCCACCGCTCCCTCTACTGCCATCTTTAATAGGCCTTCATAGAGCCTCTCCCACCCAAATGCCAAACCTCACCTTCACGTGGTACAACCTGTTTAAACTGACGAGGATATGGCGACCGAATGACTTCCTGGATAAGAAGTCACCCCTCTACCAAGTGCCAACGGCCTCATCAGAGGGCGGATGAGCGGGTAGAGGGAAGGGCACCCTGATGTCCTGGGGGTGGGAAACTACCCCCAAAGGCGGATGAGTCCAATAGGACCAACGGCATCAGGATGGGGAAGGAAACGGAAAAACACCCCTTTAATGGCTCTCTTTGAGTTTCCTTGAACGGCGTTTAAGGGTGGGAAAACTAACGTTCATAAAACCCTAGTTGGGAGTAATTCGTAATTGTTTCTCGAAGTACCGATTTTCATCGAAATTTGCATTTCCAGTACTATATACTCTCCTTGCGAGAAAGAAATATTGCATTCTGGAATCGACGCGAGAATTTTACAAAGATTTATCGATACTATCAATATTTCGACAACTACACCATGTTTAAGCCAGAAAAACTTCTGGAGCAGACCTTAAAGATCGGGCGCCTCTGTCCGCCTCGTTAACTGCTCGTTTATTCTGACCGCCATCAACTACTGCGGACTGACCAACCGCGTCCTTTTTTCGACAGCTGCTCATTACGATAATCGCCGCGCGCACGGCGGCAATTATGAATTCCATGAATTTCCGCAGGCATACGTAACTCCGAGGTGTTCAGTTTATTACTTTCTGCAGAAAGTAACATAAATGCATTAACGGAAACAGACGTCAACTATACTAAAGGGAGGTCCCCAATTCGTGGCCTTTTGGTACATTCCAGAATCGATAACGAGCGACTCCATTTAGCGAGAACTCTTGCGAATTTTCGAAATAATTTTTTTCACACAAAATATTAAAAATCCAGCAACGAAATAGTGCGTAAGAAAACGAATTTTTCGCAAAACGAAAGACAAGTTTTATTTTCATTTGACTTCATTAGCGATACTGAGGAAATGTATCGGAGTTGGTTTCGAGAGTGCAGAAAAGGCTTCAAGTTCCCTACCTCTGTCCTAGTATTATGACAGGCACTGTTAATTAACAGCGAAGCCATAATGAGAGCGGCGACACCGGAGCAGGCGGTGGGATGCAGTGATGCAGAGGGACAGGGATGCTCCCATGAGATGGACACAAAATTGAGCCAGAAATTCCATAAAACAGGTGGCCCGGAATTACAAATTTACGGCGTACCTTCTAAAAAGGAAGTGTACGTCACCACGACTGAAATATGTAATTCCGGATAGATTCTCGTTTCGATTTTTTTCTAGACGCGAGCAATGCGACAGATAAATAATACCTTTAAATTTGAATGTATTGAAAATAAACCATGTTATATTTTTAGAAAAATGAGCTATGCGGAGGAAATTCATTCAGATCAGAAATCTGAGGTCGTAAACTACGCAATACAATATTCATTTTGTATTCTTTATGATCCACTAAAGAGATCAAAGTAATATAGGTATACTATTAATCATACCTAGCTTTACAACATTTGGGCTATGTAAAGATAAATTGAGTAAATCATCATGTTTATAAACCCGNTAACAAATTTAATTTATCAATAGAACATTTGGTAGAATAATTAATACAAATGCTTATGAAAAGAGTAGAATAACCTTCACCTTAAGGAACTTGAGTAAAAGTCGAAACAATGAAAAGAAACATTTCTTTACATAAATCACCTTGATTCATATCAAGTACCTTGGTATTCATATTGGTTTTAAAATTCTTACATTATTATGTAAAACATTATCAACTCTACAGTTATGCCTTTCAGCTGATTTCGTTTTGGATAAGTATGTGTTACCTCCAACACTAAACTATCGCTCACTTTCAATCGAAGGATGTGCCGATAGATATTCCCTAACTAAAAGAGATATGATGGAAAATGTATCCTTATTCCATCGCCGAAAGGAATTCTCGTAATTTTTACATTTAAACACATTGAGTACCATATTTAGACGTTCTTAATAACTATGGATTTCAGCTTTACTGACGTTTAAATAAAAAAGTATTTATCTATTTAACAATAGTATCACTAATCGAAGAATGAGTTTTAAACAAATAAATCCAGATAATAGTTTTTTGAATTGGAAATTAAAATAAAATTCCGATTCCGATATCTAAAAAAGTTCCGATATCTTCGATTCCCGATTCCAATTAATCGTTCCATTACTATTTCAGGATGTTATATTCCCGAATTTCCGAGGAATATCGAATTGGAACCGAAAAAATGTAAAAATAATCCAGAGAACCAGCGAGAATTCCTCCACCGAAAAGTCAAGCTAGAGCGGCGAAATCCGGGGTCCTTTAATGATTTTTCACCTCGAGCTGTTTGAGTAGAAATGCTCATTTTCTACTTTAACTAGTGAAAGAGTGCTTTAAACTAGGGACTGCATCGTAGTCGTAGCTTTGCGTATCTCCTAATGATGGTTGGGTTCACAAAATTAGAAAAGACCATTAATACCTTTCGAATTGAAATCTACGCTGACGCAAGTTGATTTTCTTTAGCTTCTCTTCAGTTGTAATGAAATTTCGGAAGCTTTTTGATTATTATAAATAAACCATAGAAGAAGGATTAATAGTGATTTGGGAGTTAGCATAAAGTATTTCCTAAGAAATTACAACAGAGATCACTGTGAGACAGAAACCGGAGTTGTAATCTTCAGTCGACAACCCTCTCTCTTTAACTTTATAGAAAAGGAAACTAAAATAAATACTCAATTAACAAAATAATACTAAAAAACGGACATGAATGTCTGATAAGAGCGGGACGCGAACACGGACCTTCCATTTGCCAGCCGTCTACTCCGGCTAGTCAATTATGAGCGAAAAATCATCTTTCACCATTTTCTTTGCGATGAAAACGATCTTAAAAAATTAACTGTAATAACTACGATTCTCTCTCTTAGAAACACCTTGTACATACCAGCAACAATCTTAAGTACGCATAGAAAGGCGTTTTCATTCGATCAAACGCCTGGAAAATTTTTTTCGAGGAAAATGCTTTCCATTCACGAGGTTACTCATGAAAATTTTCCGATTACTCATGTAAAGGAAAATTAAATCATTCCCAGTAGCCGATTCTGAGTGAATATGCACAAAATTATAGCTAACGGAAGAGAATTATCAGCGATGTAGCACCAATCGGAATGCAACGTTATAACCCTCAAAGAGCGATGCGTGGATCGGGAGCAACAAATTCCTGCTGATTAATGGAACGAATCACCAGCTCTCCACAAAAATCTCAAAAATTTCGCATGCATACGAGGAGCATGAGTAATCCCAACGCTTCCACGAACACGCCCAGCGCTACTCTCCCCGAGAGATTGTTAAAGAGGAGGTGCTTAGTGGAGGATAATGTGGAGAATGTTTTAAACTGGATGCCCGCTTACAAACTGAACTTCATTTTTAACATAAATTACTCCTGCATATGCAGAGCAGCAACATTTAGAAGACACTAAAGAATAAAGGAAGGGCAGGAAAAGGTACATAAAGAGGCAGACAAAGCCGTGCGGCTGAAAACTGAAGGATAAACAAATATGTAAAATAGCGACATGACTGGGATTCGAACCCAGATCCCCCACTTTCCGGATAGGTATTCCAATCACTTAATGATTGAGTTATACATGCATGTCAAGGGTTGTCTACTCCAGATATAGAAACATTTCGCACATAATCTATTTACGAGACAAACCACACAGAAAGGGTTTATCTTTCTTATTCATGTGTATGAAATTCATTTTTCGCAAGGACGGACCGAGACTACGCTTAAATCATTATGGAGCTTCGTAAAAATTCAGCTTAGTAATCCTTGGTTCCAAATACATAATAATAAGGCGATAGAGTGACTTGTTATAGACGATAGCTATGATAAATGTTTCCAAATATCTAGAAAAATAAATTTACAAAACAATTTTAACAAACAATCTGACTACAGTACGAATAAACAAATTTTAGCATTTAAAAAGTTCCTCTTTCATTGATCTTCTTAAATCTGTCAAAGAGAGTCGGAGACGGTAAATTTTATAAGATTCCACAGAAATCGATCCCGACTTCGCCTTTACATCCCTGGTGAAAGCTAATCTCAATATTAGTCCTCAAAACATTCCGTTAGCCGTATGTCGTCTGATGGAACTCGCGTTTGGAGAGAACCGTATTACCAATAATTTCTATGAATTATCTTACGCGCAATTCGGAAACAGTGTCTCCCTTTTCGTGGGTGACCACAAAGGGACAATCTAGATGAATGACAATACCGTGTTTTTAAACCTCTGATTCATTAACAGCCGTTTTCCATTTTCTTTTCTTTCCGAAAGATCTAACCCATCTTTCCGCTACCTAGTAAGTTGCCTAGATAAATATTCTTAAACGGCTGATGGCCAAATTAACAAATACTATTTCCATCAACACTGAGTGAAACGATAGCTAGGGAGTCAAACTCCGTCTTCGGGGAAAAAATGAACGGTGCGTATACTCCCGAATTCTCAAACAACATTTTAAACTCTCTTCATTACGAATTAATTGACCCATTACAAGTTTCTGTGAATCGAAAGCCGTTGACTGAGGAATCAAAAACCGTGGATTAAATTCCTTCAGGAGAAGTTTCTTACACAAAGAAACAGTCGAATTAAGGAAACTATCGACGTAATACTGAGTAATACTTCCTATAGATTTAAAAAATGAGAGGATTTTCTCATAAATTTATAGGAACTCATTCGCATCTTTATCAAAACTTTTTCTAATACTCACAGTTTTCCTACAAAATCTACTTTGCCTTCACATTGGTCGTGATTTTAATTCAAGATGATTATTCCAAACCGTGCTGCGTAACAAGAACTGGGAAAGGTAGGATAATTAATTTTTAACTATGAGTTTCACGAACCTATGTAACTTTCTGCAAAAGATATTGACTCACGACTATATCGAAACACTATAAAAGACCAAAAACCAACCTTGGCAAAAGATTCTTCACGTTAGAACGTTACGCCTAAGAACTTAAATACTCGCATCTGGCCTTCCTCATAAGCATCCAAAAAAGAATTTCTTAAAAAACTAGCGAGTTTCTGAGTAGCAATCTCAGCAGAGAGTGTAATTAAGAGAAGATGAGGACCTAGATATAATCTCTGACTTCGTACATCGTAATGTGAAGATCTCCCAAGTTAATCTGGTCGCAAGAACACATTTGCGGTTGGCCATTGCGGTAATATTTACGTCACCACGTTCAGGCTCACTGCGACAAGGCAAAACGAAGAAAAATTACCCCTGCGGAAGAAATTCTCAGTCAATGACATTTGGAGAGGCAGTAATTACCGGTGGAGGTTCATTTCGAACTCATTCGTTCCATTCTCAATCAACTAAAAATGCTCCGATTAAAACTGCGCCATTCTTGACTCACACCGTCACGACCGATCCTTAAAGCGCCTAAATCCCTTCAAGACGCCTTTCCGATTCAAATCGGAAAGAATACGTCGGGACGGAGACGGGGCGACAAAACGCTAATGACGAAGCCTTGCGCGCTTTGTTCTGACAAAAGAAACGCGATTTCAAACAGCGCGAAAGAAAAATATCTCGCGGTAAACCTCAGGCGACCCACGCCCACTGAAAGAACTTGTAGGTGAGGTAATTCTCCAATCAAACCAGCAATTTAAAACCACGGGACTTCACCACCTTCTATTAAGCATTAACCGATTCCAGCATTTAAAGCTTTGCTCCATCCAACTTTTCTGGAGTTATACCGCGTTTCTTTTAACAACCGGTAAGCAATAGGAAATTTCGTTCCCAAATGATTAATTCAACAATTCATTCATGCAGATTTAAATTTTTTCCGAAAATTAAACCAGAAAGAAAATATAAGAGCAATGAACTCGATTAACATGATCAGGCTTGGACATAAAGATATTTCTCTTGTATAAATTATTTATTTATTGATTTATTTCACCCTTACGGCGAGTGTTTAATTAGTGTTACCTCGACTAAACTAAATTAGTGTTACCTCGACATACAAACTGTTCTACATATGGAATTTTTCGGCATACGAGCTTTTTTCTCACTCCATTTTGACCTCTAGATACGAACCGAAAATATATCACCGAAAACTGGGTTTCGATGTACAATTTTTTTCGAGTTACGAACATCGAACTGGAATGAACTAACGAGGTACATTCGTACACTGAAATTCTACCCAGTTTTATAATATAATACCAGAAACGTAAAGAATCGAGAAATAAAGCAACGCTTAACTGACTAAATAGAAAATATTTCACCGTCCAGAATGAGAGAAATTATTGTGAGTTATAGCAAAATATAATATTTAATAAATCTTATGATTTATTCCTGATATCCATAATTGGTTACTTATTTTTAATTTACTCATTACTATTTAGTAGAATTAACGCTACGAGAATGGTTCTTTTTAATGCGCTATAAGGCATTCACGTATACTACGACGCTGCTTTTGATAAAATCGGCGATTTTTCCTATGATGAAGCACAATGGGAAGAATGGATTGGCGTTACGTCCTCTGACAGTTAACCTAACTTTGAGTAATCCGCGGTTCAGAAAAGTCATGAGATGCATTATATTAAGTTTACTTCCATCAAGGAAACTTGTGGATTTTCCTTTTACGGCGTTATTTGGCATGCAGAATTGAGTCGCAAATTGTCATTATCGTAACTTAAATCATCAAGGTCAAGAGGTATTCACACATTTAAACGAACAAACTGAGAACTGAGCGTCTGTCTGAAGCTCTTCCTTCCCGTCTCCTCTAAAGCTGGGGAGCCCACAACTTTAATAATAGACAATCTCACGATGTAGCTTCACTTAGCAGATAATTGCTAGAATCGGTAAATGTAGAATTGCACATACATCGGAAATACTTCTGTTTTACCACAAGAAAGAGGCAACGATATGATATTTCGCAGAAAATTCAAATAGCGTGTCAAACTTCAAATCATTGTATTAACTGGCAATGGTTATTAACAACAAATGGGAAAAATAGCGACATGACTGGGACTCGAACCTACTCCTTTGGGATCAGCCGCAGGACTTTATACTGCAAAGTATTCCAACATTTCCTTGAATACGGTTAATAATAATGTGACAGTGTTCACGAGTTCGACGAGAATACATCACGAGCGAATAATAAAAATTAAGAGCACTTTTCACGCACTATTATAAGCATGAAATTCATAGAAAATTTTTATAAATAAACAAAATTCTTGTAATTTCCCGAAAACGAACTGTTTGGGAACATTCTCAACGCAGACAGTGTTTCTTTGTCAATTATAATCTAAGGACATTCGGTGAGGGCCTCTGTAGGAAAGAACAAAGAGTCTATTAATAGAAATAGTTGAATGTGCAACAGGTTAGAAATCATTTCGGAACGCGAGACCGACGACAAATTTATGTTCTGCGATAAAAGACCGTATGAATTACTGAATGCATCCTCACTGAAGATGTTATGCGTAAATCCATTTTTTAGCGAAAATTACGAAGTGATGGCGACATAGAAGGGCGTTACGTCCCCTCTTGAGATGGATGAACACAAGTCAGCAACGTGCGAATCGGATTCGTGACACTTGGCAGCGACAATATCGGAATCTTGGAAATTTTCACTTACACACTTACACGATCTATCCCCCACGTCCAGATATCACCTTCTCGAGCTATCGCAGAACGTTCCCGTGAATTTATCTCAATTTTGTTATTACTATATAAGAGCGAATGATAGCCTCGGCCATCGAGAATAATTCACACCGGAACCACCATCAATAGCCAAAATGCTGTTTCCCATGGGGTCCCATATACCAAAATACTTACAAATAGGGTTTACCATAGTAAGAAATCGAGATTTATCACATTTTGAAGTTGTTTACGAAACCGGGACGTTGGCTTAAAACGTATTCCGAGTTTTTACGCCTTTGAGCAGAATTCCTCTCGTGCGGCCCACAACATCAAGGAGAATGTCGTTATTATTAGGATATTTATCATTATTCTCCCTATTCATACATTTTTATTAAGAAAAATTCCACGAGATTCCAAAGTTGCCGTACAATTTCAAAGCTACTTCGCAACTTATATGCTCACGCAAACAATTATTTTCGACCGTGAAAGTTAATGAAACAGCAGAAAGGACAAGTCTAGCCGATGAAAATCTTTCCGTCGTAAATTACGTTCCCAATATATGTTTCGACGATTTCTCTCATAGAAATCGCTGTATCTTTCCTTATAATCTTGCTCGGAACTTTTCTTCGAACAAGGACCATGCTATAAAATTGGGGCAGTCCCAGTCCAAACGGAACGTATAGTACGTAATTACAGATAATACCAATTATCGTGCATTTTGCTAGTAAATAGGGATGGAAAACACAATATTTGGTTTATTTCTTACTTTTCTGCATAAAAGTACATGCGCGCGTATACCCCAAAATATTCGTTACTCGAAACCGTGCTTGTTACTTGAGTTCGAAAAACAGCGAATAAATTCTTCGTTAGCCACAAAACTTTAATTAACCGAAGTAGAACTGCATGAGAGTTTACAAGAAAATTAAATGTAAGTTCATATAAAATAGATCAAGAGAGAAGAAATGAAGGAATTTTAGGGAAATATCTTTAAGGGGCGGTTAAAAAGCATGCGTACTCAGATGGGTGCACATGGAGATAAGCGCCCATTAGAAATCCCAAAAAAGAGAGGCTTTCTTTTTACTTCATGCTTTAAAAATTCCGATTTCTATCTATTTCTGTGAAGATAAACAAGTTAGAATTATCATTACCGTAATTTCCTGATTAGTAAGTAAAGAAGAAATTATAATTTATTTTTCTACATTTATCCTTCAGTCTGTCTCCGAAAATAGATTATAAAAATAGCTCTCCTTCCTTCAGATAATTAAATATTTTCCTAAAGAGGATTATAGACACCGAATAATCAGAATGATACATTCACAATGGAAAATTCGAGGACAATATAATTCTACCTGAAGGACACCGAAATGAAAACATCTACCATAAGTCAGCACTAAACCAAACCGAGGTTAATAAATCATAAGATGGCACTATTTGGACAAAGATCCAGGATCTTCTAAAATACCACAGGAAAATATGCCATACCTTCACCTCCAAAACAGCAAATATTAGAGTAAACGGATATCGCTTTATTAGCCTCCGATGAATACTGAACGAACACGGGGAAAACACTGGGTCTATAGATGAATTGACGTCCCTTAACGTATTCACAAACTACGAAGCCATGGAACTCCAAATCCGGCGGGCAATTTGTTTTGAAGAAAAATTCCTCGAAGCGTAACGGCGTAAACAAGGTGGAATTAACCATCACCAGACACTTGGAAGATCCATTTATAACCATCCATGTGTAAGTACAGAGGACGTCCTGCTTCCCAATCTACGGAAGCGCAGATATTATTAGCTCATTGTTAGCTTGCGAAAAGGAATTTTTGAGGCTAAAATATCCTTCGAGGTCTTGCACATATGCGCAGAGGAAAAGGTTGCAATTGAAGCCATATAGACGGATTTGTTTCTCTGTAAAGTATTCATTCTGAAGGCCAGTTTGAGGCTCAACCCCTTCACCATCTACCAAAAGCCCTGGAGAAAGGGAATGAGACTTACTAGGTAAGATGAGGAGTGAGGTAGAGTACAAATATATTCTATGCGGACTGAAAAGCTACTCTTAGATCTACTTAATTTATATAATTCCACTTAATGCATACACTATTTTTACGCCAATACTTATTGCACTGAAACTTACTTGCATACGCATATATAACTTGGGAACATAATAGAGAAAAAGAGGCTCGACATCTTTAAAGATTTGCAGACCAATAGAGGCAGACACCCAGCAGATAGAATGCTATACTGCAAGAAGTCAGTGTCAGAAGTTACTGCAGAAGTCAGGCTCTGTAGGCCCTCAGAAAGAAAATCTCGTTTGAGATAAGTTCGTTTTACTGAATATCGAAATAGTTATATTTTCGTTAATCAATCCCCCAAATTTAAATTTGAGCGGGCGTTTCCATCGACTCTATTCCATTCCATTGATCATCAGTCATGAATAAAAAATAAGAAATTGAAATATATTAATTTGATGAAATTGATGAGAAACCGGTAAAATTCACAAGGAATGAAATTTCTCAAACAGTCGGTATTTTCTGTCATTAATGGGGATCAGGAAAGCATCTTAACGTATAAGGAAGTAAAATGATAGATGCCTGCTCTAGAAATTTTTAAACGATTCTTAACATTTCAAATGCGTTAATTGCGAGCTATGCAGAAAGTCACCCCATCATTTCATTCGCCAGACGTCGTGCCACAGAAATAAGAGAATAAGTTGTCCTTGGAAATCTGCAACCTGAGAGGCATCGAGGAGAATTCACGGGAAGTGGGTTGAGAAGTGGGCCGATGAGAAAGCCCACCTCCTGATCCAATTAATTAAAGCGGTCTCGTCTGTCATGCGAACGCTAAATGTGTCCCATTTACGGGCTTAAGAGACTCCGTTTGAGCATAACAGAAACCCACAAACATTTTAAGACAACGAATGCTTGTTGCTAATAATTTGATGAAGCAAGCATTCCGCGAATACATTCTGTGATTAATTAAGGCGAGAAGCATTCCCTGAATTCACCTCCTTTAAAAATGACTTGATTCTTGCCTCAAAACTCTACCCACCATCTCCAATAGCTGTTATATGTTCGCGACTCTGCGATAAAATAAAAGGGCACATTTACCCACTAATACAAAGAGGTTTTCACGCAATAATTTCATTCTCTCAATATGTACCATATCCATAACCTTCCTCATATCAGAGGCAGATGAAGGAAGATGCAGAGCTAGTCGAACATCCTACGACGTCGCACCTTAAAAATTGTTGGCTTAGAACGTAAGAAATATGAATAAATACACCTCATATTCAAAACTTTAGCGTCAAATAAGCAATAACTCATACCTCAATTAAATGTATCTCTGTATGATAGGTGTATGAGAATAATGTGGTTAGTTATTTTATCGACAAAAGATTAGAAAATATATTCCTTGAATTATTTTGAATTTATAGATGAATTTAATGCAGTAAAGAATAGATGAAACCTTATAATAGACAAGATTGATGCTTCAAGAATTTATGGCAGACGAATCTTAGTTAAGTACGTAACATTTGTGAATGTGTGTGTGTGGAAAAAATACCTGACCTGAATAAGTTAGTGATCGGGCCAAGATCGACCTTAAAAATTAATCTTTCTCGTTTTAGGTTTGGATATATTCGAGTAATTATGACTATTTCGTATGCTTTATTCATTCGTCCAATTTTTTTCTTCATACATAAACACGTCATAATTACGTCTTAAAGAAATAAATTTAAAATACTTTCTGACAAAGGCCTCGCAAAATCCGATCGCTTAGAGTAGGGATCGCGAATATATTGTGGCGTGGGAGCCACATTTGATAAATATGAAGGACGTGCCAATGTGGAGCCGAATCACAGAAGGAGACAATGATATTACCTATTTTATAAGATCAACAATGGGATTAAGACACTGCTTGATTAGCTATCACGATTAAATAAATTATATTTATGAAGAGTAAAGATCCCAATTTTTAGTCTTAATACAGATTCGGGATATATTTGAAAATACGTGTGAGGACAAATTTGTGCCAGCAGCGACAGAGGTCTAGATGGTCTGAATCACCGTCAAAATTAAAAATTTCCCCGTAACGTCTAGAGTAGAGAGCTCTAGCTTTCCCGGTGCACAGCTGTCAGGAAACGTTCTTGTCAGCTGTGCTACAATAAAACTACTCCTTCATAATATACATAATAATATAACGGGTAAAACATTTCCTGCATACGTTTGTGATGAGAAACGTTGGATAAGTTGAAATTCGCTTTAACCAGTAAAAAGATGCTTCAGATTTCCAAAAGTGCTACCGCTAATTTCAGTAAGACAAAATGAAGGTCAACTGTACCAACTTTCATAAGATCAAAACTCTCCTTAAATCACTGGTGACAAATCGTGAGAAAGGGAACGAATCGCTTCTTCCACATCTCAATCGCATATTGCATTTGCTGTACCTAACTGAACTCACTTCATTGAAAGGTTGCGTGTATTTACTAACTAGGCCTAAGCCTCCCTATACTTCCGTGTTATGGAGATGGTAGGTTGGCTGAGGCTGCGGCGATTGTGTGTACTATGGCGTTACTTGCATTTTTGTACAGGTTCTTTCGCGGCCCGCGATGTGCTTAGCTCAGTAAGACACGTGAGTGCACTTTCATCCCGTTGTTGAGAAAATAGGATGTTATTACTTTAACTACATAATTTAAGAAGTACTTCGGTACTGGGAGATCGGACAGTCGCCGCACGATTTCGCAGCCTCTGGCAGCATTGGCAGTTCGGTCATAAAATTCATATAGTTGCATAAGCCTGGCTACGACAAACAAGACAAATGAACTCGATTAGAGCGAAACTGTAAATACAGCTCGAGCATTTTGCTGTAGTCGGCGCAACCCAAGTTACTCGCAACACTGCAGCGGATGTTACCGAAGAATAGCAGACCATAGATTAAGATCCAGGGTACATATTGTCGGTTCACTTCAAGCTGAAGGCTTGCATTCGCTAATAATAAAAAAGGCGAAATGCAAGTAAAATATCGTTGAGTAACAAACGGCCACCAATGACAATACTGGCATACTCCCACTTCTTCAAAGATGACATCTTAGTTCTCCGCGGTCCTTCCCATTTTTAAGACTTCCAGTATCACTACATCATACAGTTGTGCCATGAGGTTTTTCTGTTCGTATTTCAAAGAAAAAAATCTCGAAATAGTTCGTTCTCCGTTATCTTCGCAGACAGGACTGTTCGTTGACCGAATACCCGCCATACTTCGCTACGATAATTAACAATATGTTTGTAATTCGTATTCTACCTCAGCAATCATAGCGCATCTTCTTAATTTACGAGCCCTAAGTAATTTTCTTTCCGCCTGAAAATTACAAAATAGAGATCTCTCGTAGTTAGTAATTAAACGCGAGGAACAGCCTGATAAAACGAAAATGGCTGAATATAATCGAAGAATGAAATCTAGTAGTTATTAAATGTGTTTTGATAGCTGAGGTCATACCGCATATATGGGCTCGCAACGGGTACCGAACCCGGGGCTGCTTTCATCAAATGGGAACGCGCTATCCACTTGGTTATCTGGGAATCCCGAAAAAGATTGCTGTACGATTTAGATGGTAGGGTGTGCCAGGAAAAGCATACGAGTACACTGAAAGCAGTTCGAATGATTTATCTAAGCACTATGAGCTGAAACCTCCCGTTTTACACATCCGAGAATAATCCTGAATTACCCTTTTATTCATCAAAAAAGGCTATACGAACCACGGAAAGATTGACTTACGTAGGACTGGATATACAGACGGGATAGATGAAACAACGACTAAGATGGAGCAAGAGGAGATTTTGAATGGTAGTGAATGAAAAGGACGAAATGAGAGAGCAATGAAACGTGACTAAAAATTAAAAGGAATGCGTGAAAAAGAGGCATGGACGCGTCTGAGGCAAAATATGTACGCAAGAATTGGAAGAAACAGAAGAGTTCAATAAATGAATAAGCCTATTATCGTCCTTTTCCCGAAAGGGAATAACTTAATAATTATTATTTTCGTTATAATGTGGTGAATGAAATGCAGGTATTCACCCGTTGGGAAGAAAGTTTCACGCCACCCCAAACAACGGAAAGATAACCTACACCACAATAAAGATGAGAGAGCTGGAGGTGGATACAGGCCGAGACGGAAGAATAGTAAAAAAAAGTCCTTGGAGGAATTCGGGAAATTCGGAAGAACGCACCCGTGGTATGAGACAATCTTCCCTCGCTTTCACCCGCTTCCACTTCACCGCCCATTGAACATTCACCCAATTTTGGGAAAAGTACAATTTATGGAATAAATATTAGCAGGATTTATAATTAGACGCGCAAGACGCTATCTGAATGCCCCATCCCAAGGGGAACATCGTCGAAAGGAGGTCCTCAATGAAGGTTGTAAGAAGTAACTTTAAATAGTAGGGATGAACTTACTTAAAGTAAGATTTTGAGTTAGTTAGACCTCATCTTGAGTATGCGTGTAGTGTATGGGACCCTGCCGATAAGTGTTGTATTCAAGAATTAGAAAAGGTGCCGCGAAAGGCGATACGTTTTGTGAAGAATTGCTACGATAAATCAGTGAGCGTCACTCAGATGCTCCAGGACGCAGGATGGGAATCTTTGGAAGTTAGAAGATTTCAACAGAGAATCAATTTACTGGATAAACTCAGATCATATCATAATACCTCGGGGGGTCGTCATTTGCTTTTCTTACACTTGCTATCATAAGGTACACTAGTCTGAACAAAATTATTTTCCTTGCGACCATAGTATACAGATAAATCTATGGATGGTTCAGAGATGTTGTCACAAAATCAGGTCCATTACTGAGAAATACATCTTTATCCAATAATTCAACATTTATTCCTGCATTGAGTCCTTTGACGAAAGTATAAAGAAGATAGCTTAAAACAGATCTGTGAAAGAATACCAACACTTCTTGGATGATAAAATTTGCAATCTCAATTTCTTTAAGAATAATATGACGGTTTAGTAACCAATTCATTCTCCTGAAAATTTTTATTCCATTAAATGTTTACTAAGTCCGATTTCACAAGATGTTTTGGCAATTTTTAATTTAAAATTTACACACTTATCAATCGATACCCAATGATCGACAAAAACTTAAATGTTATTGTTAGCTTAATTTTGTTTTAAGAACGTTCATCTACAGTCGTAGGGGTGGGGAGTTATGTGGGGACTCACTAGTGCAAAAAACTAGGGCGGGGGTGTCGAACATTTGTGGCAGGAGTACCATATCAAATAAATATAAAATATGGTGCGAAACTAAAGAGTGACACACTGATATTACCTTTTTTATTACGTAAGCGATGGGGCTAAGATGTAGAAGTCAACTTGGGGAATCACTCAATATAATTACAAATAAATTATATCCTCGTTTATTTACTCCGGGAATCATTTTGAAGTGAAGAATACGTTGCAAGGACAGAGTTTCAAAAGTTCCAGAGCCAAAAAATTCTCTCACGTATCACTTTAGGCACGCGTGCTATGGGTAACCCGGCCCAGGTAGGGTTGCTTAGCGCCTCTCTTCATTTGAATCCGGCACGAAATGTTACACAACTAATGTCTCCTTAGGTAATTAAAAGATTCCCATTTCTAACAAAGACTGAAAACGGGCAGGACCGGAAGAGTGGCGATGGGGGTGATGGCCCCCTTCCGATGATTTTCCAAAATAAGAAATTTGCTTTGAGCGTAACGAGGGGGCCATACTGTAGATTAATACCAATTTGTTCTTCCCATAGCACTTTTGGATATTTCAAGACAATATGACATTTTAACAGTTAACTGGAGATAAATAAGGCAATAATGTTATCGTTGCTTCAATGGAGATTTATAAGACTTACATAAACTCCTCGCAATAGTAATTTTACGGATCCGTCCCTATCACTGACAGAAGTATCACAATTTATAATTTTATGCTTCGTGATTCTTGAAAAGAATGTAGCGATTGAACATTTATGTATTTCTATACAACCAGTAAGAAAACGGGTATTTTTCATTCTTTATTATGATAAACTTTAAAGGTCATCGATCCGTTTTTTTGCCTCGGAATTCAACATCTACATTAATATCCTGATCGCTTAAGATCATAGAGACGAGTTAGAAAAATAGTTGCTCTAGTAGGCGGCCAGGGATAGAAAAAGGGTAATCTCCCGTTTTACATATCCGAGAATAATCCTGACTTACCCTTTTATTCATTAAAAAACAACGCTGCTTAGGTAGACATAGTATTAATCATGTGTTGCCACTATATTTTCAAACAGCTAATTTAATAAAATTTAAATTTTATGCTCGGGTGAACCTTCGGTTATTCAAGAGAAGAAATAAACTCGTTCTATGTGAAGGGTTAAATGGAAGATGGAACTCTTTAGTCCCAATTTCGCCCAACAAAGACGTTTATTATTATTATGATGTAATCCAATAGAATGATGAGGATCCGCTTATAAATTGACGACGCGCAAAACGATCGCAACTTAAAGTATTCCCTACGATCAGAATTTCCTGTTTCTCTCTGGCTCCCCTCCAGTGTGATACGTAAGGTTTATAAATAATATACGCGGGTTATATATAGAGGCCGCGCAAAGCAATTCTACATTTCTTTCCCGGTGTTCAGTGCACTTTTTTCTTCCACCTACTCCTTGAATTTAACGGCGACCCTCGCCGCTCTTAGCAAATCAGCTGCTGTGAGCCTGGTGCCCATTCCACCATTGGCACATCCTTCCGGAAATACACTACTTTTTTACAGTGCCAAAAAGACCCGTACCATTTCTTGCTAGGCCGCCTCAACGCACTGAAAAGTTTCTCGTGTTCGTGCACATACTACGATAAATCGCACCAACCAGTGAAGTGACTAATAGGTGGAGAGCATTCTAGGGCGTTCAACGCGGCCTTCCCGACGCAGATTCACTCACATTTTAATAATTTTGTTTCCCAATACCATTTACTGGTGTCATTAATAATTTCAATATTTCACCAAAGTGTACTTGGCGATTAAATTCGATTTCCTTCCTAACGTATGCAGCACGTCTCTCGAGCACGGCCGAAATGTACGGGCGTGCTACGATGGAAAAGGTTCCCCACCCCCACCCTAATCCTTCGTCGACCGACAAGACCAGAACAGGGTTACCTGCAGCCGTTTCCTGTCCTCTATACGATCCTTACTCCAACACTTGAACAAGCACAAGCTTACAATACATTTTTCTAGTGTTCGCTAATTCAATGAAAGGAGAAATATTTTATTCTGGTTTCATTAGCGATTAAACTTTTATGCGTAAAATTCCGACTAAACTGTACATTCAAGTGTTTTAACAAGCGGCCTTCCGATGAAGATAATTCCCAGTCCCGAAAGTAGACATTTATGTGAACATGAACTCATAACACACCTCTAACCATCACAGGCATTCTAAACAGCATTTTCACAACTACTAATGAAGATAGCGCAGTAAAAGATAGAAATAACAGAAGCTAGACTATACATCCACAGGAATGTCAACGGAATATCTTTTCGAGAAGGAATTATGAAACATTTGCAAGTAATTCGCTTGACTGTTGATCTCATATTGCCTTTGAGTCTGACTTAAAACAACTACTAAAGTATATGATAGGCACAGATTACCGTATCCATTATTAAAAGAGGGTACTCCCACACAGTGAACCTAGCAAATGAGTTGGCAGGGAATGAAGCTATGAATATATCCCGTAATTAATAATACTGCGCATGCTTTGAGCTGATACTTTTTTTTTACAGCTGTAAGAGAATATTTTTAGAAAAATAACTTCTTAATATCGCTTTAAGTTGACAGCAGATTCAATATGAGAAAACGAAGTCAGAATTGAGTCAAAATTAAGTCAGCTTTGACTTAATTTTGACTCAAACATAGACTACAAGTCTCAGTTTCACAGGAATGAAACTATTAAGAGGATTAATTCAGTGTCACTGAACTGCGGTTAAAAATTAGAGGAATATATATTGAAAAATCAATATATCTCAGAGAAGTAATATTTAAAAAAATGAACGTTAAACGTGAATTTCCTCAGCTCAAGAGGTAAGAAAAGATACATTGACACCGTCTGTTCTTATGATGGCGTACACACAGTGAATGTAACTCTTTAATTAATTACTTCGCTCATGACGACAAATAAGTATACAAACGCAAAAAAATCATTACGATTGACTTGTAAAACGTTGAATGATTATTATGTCAAAAATGCATCCAAATTTTCAATTGTATGCGAAATTTTACTAAAATAAATTACAACAATTCACCAATCTAGCTTATCGATATTTAATTATATTATGATTGACAGTGGGAACAATTTTAACAAGGGGCGAGAAAAAGAACACCAAAGCCCTAGTCATAAAAAAACTATTATCCGGGGCTTGAACCTAGGACTTTCGCGTAGGTACGATAGCATACTAACCACTGTTTTCGTATCAGAATCAAATGATTCCAAATTTTAAATACAAAAATCTTCGCGCTGTAATATAAATAAACCTTTACCAAATAACTATGAAGGTATAGCAACTTAGTTACTCATTTCCAGTATTGGGAGATCAAAAAGTAGTAATCTATTAAACACAGACTTTTTTCCTCGGAAAACATTAAATAAAATAATACCGTCATTAACCATCCATGGGAGTCCATGTACAAAATTTGGTCGAGTAACATTTCTTTGCAACGATGATTAAAAGAAATTGTGCTTAAATGCCGACTTCGCAGAGAACAAGTGCGGAGATATTTTGCGCGAAGGTACGAAAAATCCTCAAAGCTTGAAGCTCAAAGGCTACCGGATGGTCAGGTAGAAACAACAACTTTCTAACCTCATCACACGCTAACGTCCCAAGACAGGTCAGCTGCCTTCCCACATTTAGAAACTGCAACGACTATATTTGATGAAAGGATCGGAAACACGGAGGGAAAAACTCAAACTAATGAAATGCATCGGTGAACTTGCAAGGATGAAAAAGTCGCACGCTCAGTGATAGGAAAATATTTAAATTAAACTCTTCTAATTGAGAGAATATGGAATTTATTACCGGAGAGTAAAGAGAAGATTTCTATGTCAGGATGTGGAATACATTTTCACCAGCGAGCGACTTACGGCAAGTTTTGAGACACCACTAATCATTCGTAAAATAAAACCTGTTCCCTCCGCAGTGGGTGAGCCTTTACGTTTTTTTGCCTAATAAAGAGAGTAGGATTTTCTCTTTTTCTCTCCCCAATGAACTTAAGAATATTTTCACTCGGTAGCTTATTTAGGTATCACAACCTCTTTTTCTATACCTACCCAAAGTCTTAGAACTTCGTCAGGAACCAAGGTGGAACAAGTGGAAAATATCAACATGACTGGGACTGGAAACCAGGTCTATCCCTTCTCCAACTGGAGCTGACTCGGCATGGTATTTAAGAAGTCGGAATACACGAGAGGAAAGTTCCTGACCTGGGTTCGAGTCCCAGTCAAGTCGATATTTTTCATTTGTTTCTCCTTGGGCCGCACTGCAATTCCTGAAAAATTATTTCCAATCCTTATTCCCCATTTCGTCGGGGATAACAAACGTTTGGTGTACGTTATTTTAAGTGAATATCGGATTTTGTTTTATCCGAACAAAACTTTCAGAAGAAAATAAGTTTATTTTCTTATTTATTAAATAGGTTTATAAGTGAAGGAAGAGCATAAAAACCTCACTTCTATGCTGATTACGAAGGGGGTATACTCCCATGTTTACGCTACTGTTTCTACAACTATACTGAAAAATTTATTCAGCGAAATTAAAAACTTCTCCCACGAGAAAAAATGAGAGCCAATACTAAACCAATAACTTAAGAGTAATGTAATGACATCCACTTTTTCGGCCACAACTATGAAGTAGCTTTCCACAATTTAATTCCTCTCTCACGTAATGCAATGGTTTGAAGCATAAATAACACAACTGCTAATGGCACCATGGAATACTGAGCAGAGTAACCGAGACGACATCAGCTAGAAATATTATTTGGGCGAATATAATACAAGTTTTTAGATATGCAATTGAATAATAAATAAGTTTCATTATAACTTAAATCAAAGTTAATTGAGATGAGTTAATGAACCCGTAAAATTTTTAAAATTCGACGTTTTTACACGCTCCAAAATTAGAATGGCCGAAATATTTAATGAAAGTGAAGATATTGGAACAAAAAATAACCAACGAAAATATTTTTGCCGAAATCTGAATTAGTGTCTCACATACCACACGGGGAACAACCCAAACCCTGATGGAATTCCTCCAGTAATATATCTCATTCTATTTAAGCGTTCCCGAGCGGGTAGTTTCATCTTCAGAAACTGATTAACTGCGACGTTAAACTCGTTGGGACACGAGGAAATGACCTGTGTGGTTCGAATGGACAATTTTGGCATCCACGCAAAACAGCGGCTCTACATTTCGAGAGATCATTAGCGAACAGCGGATTACCTCGTGTTTACATTTTCCTTAATCGTTTCCCTCGGGTGAAGAGCCGAATCGTGCACGATATTCCAGGGATGCCACGTATATTTGCATATCAGGTCCCTCCAAATGCTAATTTCTAAGAACATGACCATTTAATACAGTGATGAGAAGACAATGTGCAGGAACATCAACACTACGACATTGACCTGAATTATAGATATGAAACGACGATAGATAATATTGGAATAAATTCAGGATGAAGGTGGATGGCTTAACATGTATTGCATGTACCTAGGAAAAATCGCAAGGAGAACCGGAAATGATAAAAGTCTGATGGAGTCCCTATCCTTTCAACTCTGTTTCTCCTATGCATTTTCATTCAGGAAACTAGGAATTTCTCACGAAATGTGGAGCTAACATGTATCCACCAATCATTTGCATAACAGACGCGATGTGGATGAATGCTCTTTAGTTTAAAAAACAGCATTCATACAGACATGATATTATTGTTACTCGAGAATTGATGTCAAACCACCAATGACTCGGCAGCGTATGATTAAACAATCATATTATAAAAAAATACTCCTAGTTGATTATCTGTCTTTGAACGACAGTACGTTTACTTTCTTCCTGCTTGGGTACGTAGATTTGCTTCACCGCTGTTGGGAAGTCTATTAAATAGCGGTTCCAAGGCTAAGGTTACCACATTAAAGCGAGTAAATGCGTCAAACTTTATAAATATGTATTATAATGCAACTCGATGTAGTGAGGATTCATGTGAGAAGTTTTACTGGTGCCATGCTGTGCCTTGTGATGTTACAACGGAGTGATTCAGTTAGTTGTATATAATTAACGATATGAATATAACTGAACTGATCGTTTTAGCATGCAATATATAAGAAAGTTAGTTACAGTATATGTACTGGTCACACCATACCACCTGCACTGGATAGCGGGAAATCACCACCTACAATAATAATAATAATAATAAAACTGAGCTGGATAAGAAACAAAAGTGGTCATAGTCGCCACTACCGACTTTTTCCTTCCTTACGCGATTTATTTTATTTTAGCGACATCTCGCTCTCTTTTAGGTAAATCCTGTATCGTAGACCACCCTCTTGTAGGAAAACATACTTATAAATCAGGATAACACAACGTTTATTTTATGACATACATGAAATTTACATCGCAAATTCAACTCATCCTAATTCTTAACCGATATTACTTTAATAAAAGCATATTCAAGCCATTATATTCTTAACTACTTTCAGTGATATTCTTTCAGAGTTCAGTCACTTTTTACCTACTTTTCCGGGCACATCTAGCGACTATTTCACAATAAAATTGGCATCGCTGGTTACGGCTTTGGCTATTACGTTGACGGATAGGGACTCGCTTATTTCACCTACAGACCCTGAAAGTCAAAAGGTTCCCTAACGAAAATCAACAATAGGAAAAGCGTGTATGCGGAAAGGGTAGTGAACGCTGTGGGATGGGCACGTATAGACGCTGCTCAAGCGACTCTCGCCTGCCCTACTTCCGGTCTTCCTCACGCAACAGAAAACGTCAGCTTTTTCCATCGTCCCTGTCCTAAAAACATCGATTTCGGTCACCATTAACTTGACTTCGATATCCGCGCCATCACTGCCCGTCTCGATTCAACGAACCCGAATTACTGGAGCGCAGAATTAGATGCGGAGGGGCGGGAAATTGATTTCCGAATCAAAGAATTGAATCCTACCATTCCGACGTCGATGCATCGATTCTCAATAAGAAACGGCATCGAAAGAAATTTTTTAGGACGTCACGCGACCCAATGGCTTGGAATGCATAATTAATGAACCCGGCCCGAAAAAATGTGCCAGAACGGATTCGAACCTCACTTCTGCTTCCCATGAATTAGGGAATGGAAATGTAGAATGAATTCGAGCGACTTTTCACCAAACATTCGCGTCGTTTACGGAGATTCTCAAATTGACTGTTTAAGCTGATGTTGTCCGCAACAGGAAAGGATTCGACATTTCGTCACTTCTTTCAGCAACCGCATGATAAGGATTACTTGCACGTAAAATTTACGAGAATAAACCGATAGTTTATTCTCATTTACCTCTTTCCAGTTAGGTGTCACGACCCGTCTATATTAATACTGTCTTCACATTACTCAGTTGGCAGCACTGATAACCCTCACACCTTCAGTATCTCTAAAAAGTTTGTGGCAATACAAAGTTATTCCCACAATTTACCCCCTCGTATATTTTTCTATACACCTTCGTTTTGCAGCGACCTATGAGCTTTCCTTTAAAAAACAGCAATGGGGGTTGTAAACCAACAATTGTGCAACAAAACGATAAAACATCCTTTCAAATTCTGCTGAGATCAACAAGACTCACTATTCGCCGTATTTTTCTTCACTGCCGGTACATAAAAAACAGTCAAGGCTTATTTACGTTCGATAAATCTTTCAAAGTCAACAGAAAAAAATTCACTGGAGTCAAATCTAATCGTGCCACCCATATGATAATGCGTGGATAAGCTACTGATAGGGATAACGAATAGGGGTTCAGCAAAATTGCCATTAAGAGCGTGAAGAACACGCAACAATAGTCTTCTGTGAGAATGTTTAATTTTTTAACGATTGCATGAGTTTTCGTTTTTGGGAGATTGAAAGCTCAACAGCAATGATTGTTCTCTACGTGCACACCGAACTTACGCGGATTTAAATATAACTTGTATATACACGGCGCAATTACTTAATTTGAGCCATCGATAGAAATGCAAGAAAAGTCTGAAAAATCCGTAAATAAATGGCGCAGAGCAAAATAGTGTCCGAGTGAGCAGGCAAGGCTGCCGAGGAAAATGAATGCCAAGGTCGAAGGAAGCCTCAAATGCCGGCGGACGCCATCCAGAGATGTCGCCAGCGAAGGGGCATTCCAGTGCGATCCCAATGCTTAGCGATAGGTCAAGCGAGCCATTGGAATTATTAACAGCTCTTCAAAGTTAAATTCATTCTTCTTCGACTTCGATACTGGGAGGCGTTCAACGTTTCCGAGACGCTCACTCGGAAAACGGAGGAGAAAACTGAATTGGCTGAGGAACGGTCAAAATATACGCTTCATACCAAAGAGTATTAAATGTTTCTCACCGTTTTCGTCATTCGTTATCCCTCTCAAGCATGGTGTATGAACACTCCATAACAAAATCTGATAGATAAACAGAATCGCGACAGGATACAAGACTTCCTTAATGAAATACAGGATCACTTTGCAGGATTGACAACTATCGCGCGGATTACCATAAGCAAGCTTGTGGAAACCACGAAAAATGAGATGGACTATCGAGATACACCCACTGAAAGTACGGGAATCGCGTAATGAGTTACAACTCTATTGATTTAATAAATAACTACATTTAGACACGCTGAAACAGCGATATTGCCGAACTAAAACGTCGAAACGCCAAGGAGATTCGCAACGCATATCTGCAAATCCCGAGGAGATATAAAATACCAAGCAACCGAGTGAGTAGACCCGTTTAATAACCGGGGAATCTCATAAAAATTCGAACATTCGGATTCGAAAGTCCACCAGCATCCGCAAATACGCCGTGGATTGGTAAGAGAGCGGGACAACGGCCAAACCAGGCCCTTCATCACGCATCGGCGTGGACATTTCGCGCAAATCGGAGCAAACGACTCCGAGAGATGTGAAACTGCTCACCGCGGCCGACCAAGACCCGCTTCTGGCCAACTGCCACCAAAACAAGGCGCGCGGCGGGACGCGGCTTATCTTCGCGTGGCGGCTAACGATCCTCGTCCTCGCGCTGCAATCCACAAGAACACTTCACTCGCATCACATGCCACGAATCACTTTTGGGTCAACACACCGATATCGCTAACACTCCCGCGTCCCACAAAATCACTCCATGGTTCATTCGTGGGCACCACGAAAACATGCACCACTTCCTCGCCGCGATCCGTGGACAGTCGAGGACGCCCACCCCAGGCGCCAGCAAACCCTACACGCAGAGGAAGGCGAGCCTGAACGGCGAAGGGGAGGTGAGGGGAGTGTGTTGTGCCTCAGGGGAAGTGCGGAGAGGGAAGCAGATGGGAGCCACATGCCCACAGGAAGGTAATAGCTGCTGCGGCGATGGAAGGGCGGGGAAGCGGTGTTGCCGAGTGTAGAAACAAGGCAATATGGGAGGGAGGGAGCCGTCCCGCGGAGGAAAGCGGGTCACTGACTGCCAGCCAGAATGAACTCCCGCCTTTTTCGTATCTTCTGATCGGCGTGAAAAGAAAGTGAGGTCCAACAGCCAGCTTCTCGGCCTTAAAAAAATAACCTGCTTCCTTCCGCGCCGGGTTGCACAAGTTTCGCGATGCATTTTGCTGCGGATGCTGAAGAAATGGAATAAACACTGGTTCGTTGCACTTTCGTCATCAATCCTTTCCTAGGCGGGTCCATGTTCTATTCCAATACTCCCCCACCCATGTGCCGCGGTACGGTACACAGTGTATCCTCGGCGTGCCGCAAAATATCACGGAGGACTGTATGCTCCTAACTTTGAAAAATATAGTTTTATATTAGTCAGCCCCTTATATTCCGAAATATTGTTAGCGAGAAATTCGTAACTAATATTTCTCCTCTTGACGAATTTCAAATCCAACCGAAGCTAACGAAGGTTCGGTTTAGTGAACCGCGAACTAGTGTAAATGCATAAGCGTACCACAGAAAAAAAACGGAAAAACATTATCCAGTAGACACTCAGCCGGTACGCCGCGGAGTAGAAGGGTTCCGCAATGAAACTAAAGGTGTGCAGCATCAAACACCAATTCTAAGATTTTCACACTTTATCTAGCGACTTTATCCTTTCTTTAAGGACTATTTTTCTGTTTCTGCGAAACGTCGCACTCTATCCAGCATATTCAATTAGGAACACCAACATTTTCGCATAATATTTTTTAATTACTTATAAATCAAAATAGGCAATGGGGGTTGTAAACCAACAATTGTGCAACAAAACGATAAAACATCCTTTCAAATTCTGCTGAGATCAACAAGACTCACTATTCGCCGTATTTTTCTTCACTGCCGGTACATAAAAAACAGTCAAGGCTTATTTACGTTCGATAAATCTTTCAAAGTCAACAGAAAAAAATTCACTGGAGTCAAATCTAATCGTGCCACCCATATGATAATGCGTGGATAAGCTACTGATAGGGATAACGAATAGGGGTTCAGCAAAATTGCCATTAAGAGCGTGAAGAACACGCAACAATAGTCTTCTGTGAGAATGTTTAATTTTTTAACGATTGCATGAGTTTTCGTTTTTGGGAGATTGANATACTTTTCGGCGACATTTTTTATGAGTTTATCGACTTAGAAAAAATCTCCGTAACTTTACAGCTAAAACGTTAAGGGGAATGGTGAAGGTAACGATCTTAAATAGTTATCATAAAAATGAGAACGTTATTAAAATTTTAGGGCGCTAGAACCCTGTAGGACCAATGCAGGGTACCTTACTACCAGGGCATCGAACCATAATATTTTTCGCTTAGGTGTTCATTCTGTTTCAATGGAAAAATACACATTTCGGTTTAGTCCCGGTTTCGCTCCGTATACCAACCCTGAACCGGTTAGAAC
The DNA here is from genome assembly GCA_000376725.2 of Ladona fulva. NCBI lineage: Eukaryota > Metazoa > Arthropoda > Insecta > Odonata > Libellulidae > Ladona > Ladona fulva. Next base: position 145,152 of record KZ308707.1, on the reverse strand, counting down.
CGACTATTTTTCGCTCCAACCATTAAAATGTTGTGCACCTCGGAAGGTTATTTTAATACGTATAGCTTTTCTATCAAATTAAATAATTCCAAATATCACTTGCAATACTAAAGAAACGACGGTCAAACAATTGTATCAGATAAATTGAATATGAAGAGCTGATTTTAGCTTAATACTAAACGTATTAATGCTTATAATTTAATGCTTATATAACAGACATTTATTATAACTCCATTTTCACGTAATTAAATGGCACTTGGAACCGAAAATCAGAACGGAAAATACAACGGTTTCCGGTTTCAATAATTTCAATTTTGTCGGTTTGAGTTCGGTTTTCACTCCGGTTAAAATAAATGTTCTTTCCGGTTTCGGTTTACGGTTTGGTTCGTTGTCCTTCATACTATTAAATTAAAAGAAGCACTGATATGTTCTCTAGAACACAATATCTTCTTCAATTCATAAAATATCAGCCTTATGACTAACTAACTTCTTTTGTAACATCATCGCAAACCTGTGGGCTCAGTCATCCTCTTTGTCTTGCGCCTGCATCCTTTCCCCCCCCCCTATCAGCGCTGCATCTCTCAATATCTAACCCACCCACTTCCTTTACCACCTTTCCGTTTCCTCGGTCAAAACCTTTTACCCGCCCACCATTCCCAACACGTCGTTTTCCAGTAATCCAACGTATTTTTCCATTTCAGCCCAAACTCGCTTCTCTTCCTCGAACCCCAGCTGCATTTTATACCGCGCAAATCATCTATCGAGTTATACAAAACCTTGCCGGGAAGGTACCATAAAACAAGCTTTGTGCTTTAAATTGGAGCGTGAGAAATAGAAAACGCAAGGAAGGAGAAGAAAACTGCATTATCGATAGAATCGCCAGATATTTTAAACCACGAATCGGAATTTCTCCATGAAATTATAGATTTCTGAAGTCGGGGCAGAAGTATGTAAAAATTTTAAAGCTAAACTTATAAAACGATGTGGAATTTTAAGTGTGCTCTTTATCCACAAAATTATGATATAATTTAGTAGACTAACATGATGAATGCCTCGTTTACAATTTACAAATGATTTTTACTAAGTGGCACATTAAACCATTCATTTCACACGGAAAGTGTTTACGGATATAAATGCTAATAAATTAACGAAACGTATAGAATTGTGAATTTTAATATGTCGATTCTTTCATATTTTTGGTAATTTTATTAAAAGTTTTTGCCACGTCTCCAGCGAGGCGAAAGGTTCCCTTAATTTGTGAGCTGAGGCCAATATTTCGAGCATGTCCTTAAGCAGATACCAATCCAAAATATTCTACGACTAGCCGCAGATTTAGAAATGCGTACATCCATCAATGAAACATTAAAGGATACGGAGGAAGTGAGAAACACTCCGTCATGTCGAGAAAATACCGCCTAAACCGGAAAGTCTGACAATCCGATTAATCGAGGAAGACAGCATACAAACATACACGAAGTCTACATATAATTCTATACCAAGAGTGTATATAGAAATTTACACACAATATTTTTTATGAAATAAGTTTGACATGGTTCACAGTATATTGTAAATTAGCTGGAGATGTGAAACTGGTATACTTGGCTAAATCCTAATACAAAGGAAAATCAATACTTCTATTGCAAAGATGAAAGAAAATTTTTAAAAGAACAGGTAGAACACACCTAATTTGGTTGCTTGTCATCTACAAAAAATGCCTCCCGGAAACAATGGAAGGATTTCGAATGAAAATTAGTTACGCAATATTTCATGCATGATAATTTGAAAAAACCAATGTGTGGGTTATGTAAATCAAGGCAACCACAAAGCCGAACTTCACACAAGAAGAGGAGGTGAAGGAGAAACCGTAGATAATGAGAGAAGCAACTTAGGCGACAAGATTTCAAAATCCAAAAATTCCAAACGATTTCTAGCGAAGACTACGCTAGAGAGATTTTGGAAAATTGATTAAACGCATTTGTACCACTAATAATGGGGTATTTGCGGGAATAGTAAAAAAATATACTGACAATTTCACGCTAACCCCGGGCTATTATTGAAAGTTATGACTTACTGTTCCATTTTAGGCAAACACAAATTGAAGGCTTAATTTCAACGTTCACGAAACTGCAAAATTCACGAAAGATACTCACACTATATTAAGACCACAAAATCACGAATACGGACATACAGGCGAATATCTCTAGAGTTTAGAATAAATTAAATCAGTGATTACCTTAGTATCCCTAAGGATAACGTATATATTTAGAGAACTGACCAATAAAATTCGAAAAAAAATCACGCGTGTATGGGTAATAATCATAAAACCGTTAAAGAGATCGCCGGGATCACTAAGGTTGATTTATTGAGAGAAAAACGACAACGAATCGATGGAGAATGAATCTGAACACGGAGGGAGGCATCCTCAACGAACATCTGCGAGCGAGCTTGGGTGCACGTGTTCCATTTGGTACCTCTTATATCCTTCGTGCATTCATCAGTGAGAAGGGATATCGTGGGATATAGAGTAAAAAATCCCACCCTTCTGAAAACTCCATACGGTTCTATTTAAGGAAACGTGGCACACCCTTTCCATAGCCTCTCGGTTCCTGTTATCCTTTGAGTCTGCGCTGCCTTCGTAATCGAGCACAGATATCAATTTTGGGTGGATGTGCTGAGAATAACCGCTGGAAACGATCGCTTAAAATATGACTATCTTCGGGTCGACCATAACACTTTATAATAATAATTTCTTTAATGTAAACAAAAAGACCCCAATTACATAAATTTTAATAAGTATTATTATTCACGTACACCCACAACCATTCCCTAATTTGAAATATCCGATTAGCCGGGACTCGAACCCGGAAACTTGGAGTTGAGCACTAATCACTCCGCCACCGCAGCCGGCGGTGATAACTGATAAAGTTCCCTGAAGTTCTTACACATTAACCAATGAGCTATCCACACATTAATTACTTAACGTGCCATCATCACTTTGTTTTGATCCAAACCCCCTCCCTAACTTGAAACTATACTAAATAAAATCTACGACTATAGGTTTCCTTTGGGGTCTAAAAACTGAATTCCTAAGTGTGAAAATTGAACTAAAGACGGCAGACACTCATAAAGCCAGGGGCGGATTCAAACTGTCAGAGGCCTTAGGCGTAAGGATCAGATTGAGGCCCTCCGCTACGAATGAGTAAAAATTCGAATTTTTCATTAAATACACAAATATATATCCCACAGAAATTTCAGTCTCTTCACTACGGAAAGAATAAATAAACAAGTTTTGAGTTAAAATAAACAGTATTTCTATAAATTGCTAGGAATGAAGGATATACTTCACACTATAAAAAGATTCTATAAACATACTATGCAGACTTACTCACCAAATATAAAATTCTTTCTTGAAGCAAAAAAATTAATTTGCAGTGCGTAACTAAGAGTTCATATACACAGATTTAGGCGATCCTGATGTTTTACTAGCTATAACATAAATTTGTATAGAATATTTTTAACCTCGACTTCGTTTGTTTTCAATGTTAATGTCTTCTGGTGTGGAAACTTGAACATGCCTTTATGTTTTTTGTTATTTTTTTTGATTTTTTGTGAAAGTTATTATATCCTCTTTTTCAGTTTATAGAAATAATTTTCTTTTATATAAATTTAGCTATTACTATTAGTAGGTTTCGCAGGTGTTTCACACGCCCTTCTTGGGGAGTGTTTCCTGCTGTGCAAATTTGTTCCGAAGCTCTTGATTTAGTATTTAAATCCACCAATATTTTCATCCTTTTCTCCTCTTTTATTACTGCTATATCCTTCCCTTTTATTAAAATTGAATAGGTTCGATGTAAGAGGGTACTTGATAGCCCCAATGAGATAGCACGCAATGAAGACCTTTTTATTCTCTTCTTATTGAGCCCCCCCACCCCCCCAGCTAGATGAGACCATCAGCTATCGCCTATTGCTCCCAATTACAAATCTTGTCTATATCTATGTTTTTACCCTACAAGCCGCCTTTCCGCGTGTGGCAGGGGTTGCATGAACCATGACTCTATTTCCTTAATCGATTATTTCCGCGTATCGTTCGATATCTTCCACTGCATACAGCTACGAATCAACGTGTACATTTAAGACTTGTGATCAAACCGTGATGTTCCACTTTAAGAACCTTTGCTTTGAGATGAGAGTGTTTTCAATGCGTAAAACACGTCTGATTTCTCTTTACATCACTCCGCGATCCACACCTGTGCGGCAAGGAAGAAGATTCCAGATTCGCGTATCACTATACACTCATCGAGAACGTATGGATACCTAGCAGTGGTGGGCGTTGTTACGCGACGCACAGAAGTGTTGCACAATTAGCTATGATGTATGCTGAACGGGAGGTGGCAAATGCAGATGAAGCGGAATCTTCGCAACCCAGAGTGATTCACTGCGCAGGATGTTGAGGGCCCCGAGGGTAGGCAAGAGCACAAATATATCTGCGTTTCTTCACTGTCGCGTTAATAAATTTTCGATAGAAAACGAACGCAGCGAACGAAACGCGATTCATATCAAAATGTAACCCAAACATAAGCATCTCTATTGTAAATAAGGAAACGATTTTACTTCACAAACCGCATAACAACGTGGTTTGCGGTTTGGTTAAATCCCGTATTCACACGAATCTAAAACGATGTTTTTTTCCCTTCCGGACTTGCAAAGGAAAGATGGTTCGTCTTACGAATGTAAGATATATTCTCGACTATAATTGGATAGCATAATCTAGGTATTAAAGTTTTTCTGTGTGCATATGTGTATATTAAATTATTTTGAGATTATAAATAAAGCCATCTAGCAAAAGCACCTTCGTTTGAAATTTTCTCTTGCTGAGCGTACTAAGATTTTCCAATATCGTAATGAATTGTGAATGCAATTTATTTTTATACAAAGTTTCGCTCAGTGCTTTAAGTGCATGCACCCCCTACCATGCACCAATGACTCTAAGGCATAGAGCAAAATATATAATACTATATAGAGCAAAAAAGTCTATCCATCACGTATAGTAATTTATGAAATATCATGTATTGTAATTCAAAACTTTTTCTTATTCTTGCTCTAGTAAAGCGACTGAGATTTGTATAGGATGTATATTTACGTATTTCATGAAAATTCAAATTTTTACCCATAATTCCTAGTGGGGGCCTCAATCTGATCTTTGCATGTAGGTAACGCTTCTGATAGTTTTAATCCGTCCCTCACGCACTGCATTCTATAAATGTAAAAAATAGAGAGAAAAACTAAATACACTTAATCAATTAATAAAAAAGAATAATGCTTTTCAATATCAACACCTATTCCAGAACACTTGCCTTCGTGGTTTTCCAAGAATACGGGTAAGAGAAATATTAAGTGGACCAATTCACGTCTGGGAGATTTCGACACTTCTACGGCACCGAAAATGTTCAATTTAATAACCATAAATCTTGATATAAAAAAGATTGTAAAATGGATAAAGAAACCCTTAAAAGATTGTCTTAAAAATGTAATTGAAAATTCACCGAAAGGAGATGTAGAAAAGAAGAAACCATCGATCTCCACATAAGAAACACAAGAGAGTGAATTATTGTATCTGGGAGGGTTTACATTTATAGGAGGCCCATCGAGTAAAGATCAGAATGAAGCAATTTGAAATTATTAAGTAATAAAAAATTGAACTTCTGTTACAAAATAAGTAGAAACGCATAACACAGAAAAGTCAATCGCTACATTATGTCAAGAAAAATGCGTCACATAAAATACATCGATTGCAATATATTGGATTCAATGGAGAATCTATTGCGATAAGTAAGCATAAAAGTTATCGCCAAAGTATGTATGTAAGTAAGTAAGTGAAGTACGAACCAAAATAATGAAATCAAAAAGAGAAAGTAAAGCACCTGGATAATTTTCTTTGCGATAACATGTAATAATATGCCCTTGAAACGGAGTACCTAAGTTTTTCTTCAAGAATTGCAAGTTAAATTACCCTTAATTTTATATATAAAAATCCCACAAGGATTGACATTAAAAATTTAGAAAATATAGAATAAGAAACGTATTTATAGAAGGTAAAATATATATATTTTCGTGATTTATAATTAGCAAACACATCGACCAAATTACTTCTTCCACTCGCGTATGCACAGAGCATCCCCATACAATAGAAAAATCAAATATGAGAGTGCCTCGGCACTCTTCACGGAGGCCCCCCATTAAGACGCGGACCGCTGCTGCAAATTCGCCCCTCAATGTAGAACCAATGGTTAAAACACATTCTTGGAACGCCCTGATTTTTTTATTACATCATCGCTATCATATATTAAGAGCGAATCCACATAAATGATTCATCATCGCCACTTAGACCGCAAATAACGATTTCAGCCATTCTGATGAGTGGCGAAAACAGAGGCAGAATCCAACTCCGTTCCACAGGGTCGTTTTAGCTGAGGAACAATCTCGAAACAAGAATTGGGGGCGTAGACTCCCGAATCAGTTACAAGGGAGGCGTCTGTGAGATAGGGCGCAGCAAACACTGAGGAGCAAAGGGAAAAGAGATTCCACTCGTGGAGATAACACTTCCCTACCGAGCAGAAACACAACGGCCGCTTTGTGAAAGCTTCCTGCGAGAAATAAGGGCATTCTCTGTTCAAGACATGCTATCGTGGCTCTTGACTTCCCATCCAACTCGTAATAATCTGAGACAGAGGGCGATGATGACAGAAGAAGCGCAGTTATCGCTCAAATTTATTCTTTTAGCGAAGATCAAAAGCTTATACAGCTGGGAGTACCAGTAAACTTAATGTTAACCCTAGCTTTAACGAGTAAGGAAACAAAAATCAATGAAAAATCGAAAAATAATTTATCGACAGTCAAAAGTCTCGAGGAAATTAGTAATAATACGAATGAAATGTTGCGAGCATTATCACTTCTTTTTTCTCAATAGAAATGTACCGCAGATATTCGCCTCGGCCTTTATTTCAACTAAAGTAAGAAGTTGCGCTATGTATGATTAACTTTCGACAGTAATTTGTGGATACAAACTGATTTAAAAACGCTCATCCACAAATTTGTTTGTAACTTATGCAAATGATAAATATTCAAGAATGTGTTGAATTTCGTGTTTATAGTGTATTAAAAACTAACTTTTAATATAGGTCTAATGAGAAAGAATTCTCTAAAAATTATTTAATATGGGTACGATATATATTGAAATTTTAGAAATCAGAGGCGCTAGGCTCCAGGGCCGAAATGAGGATCCACCGAGAAATTTATCGCCATAAAAACGACAATACGTCCCTTTTTGGGCCCCGATAACGTCGAGGCCCTCAGCTAGCGTTTAATTTGAGTAATGGAAAGTCCGTCCCCGGCTATAAAGATGAGCAAAAATTTATATTTAGACCATTATTTTATATGCGCAGCTGTCAGACTTTACCATCGCGTAATTCGAAGAGATGCACCATCCCGCTTAATCCATCACCGTTATAGAGCTAAGGGGTGATTTCTCTGGGGTTGAACTGTACGTACCTGCAAGAGAAGAAGAAAATTAGCCAATTTTTAAATTATCTACACTTTACGACATTCACGAAAAAGGGGGCGTGGTTCCTTTAATTTGCTAAACACAGTGGTGTTTTAATATTTCAAATTTTGTAAGAGCTGCTGGTACTCTTCCCGTAGTTTTGTGCAAATGAACTCTTGCAAATTGGAATTGCTTTTCTGTCAATGAATCTATATGAAAAGAATGAATTACATTGACACGCTAGAAAACAGTATCCTAGAAAACTAGGATACTGATTTCGAGAATGAAGTGGATTAAATATAAAAGCGATTCGTTCACAGCCTAGGTCAAGAAAGGACATTGATTTTTTCAAAAATTCGATCAATGATAGTCGTCCAAAAACACAGACTTAAACGCAAGAAACCTAGATAACGAATAGAACAGTTCGCATGCAAAAGATAGATCTGTTTCATTCTTATCTATACCTGTATTTCAAAGAAAATTAGCTGAATATTTCAGGGACATCGTAAGAGCTATGTAAGTCACACGAAATAAAAACCTATCGTTAATTCATACTGTGCGATTTACTGTTTTTTCTTTCGGTAAGGTTTTATGCACGACTTAAATTATTGTTTTCCGACATATTAACGGTAAAAAGTAATTAAAAACTGCTAAATTTATTAAAATATTCCAAGATTTTCTGTCAGAATTTACGCTAAACTAGGCTTTCTAAATGTATATATAGGAAAACTAATATTAAGTTCCTTGAATACACGCTCTAAATTTTGAGTAAATTAGAATGATTACTACGAAATGTACGACCAGAGACGGAAATATGTGCGCTTAATATAAATTCATGATTGAGTTAATATAACTGAATTTTAAGAAAAAACATAAAATATGGATGTTTATGAAAGTGAAGTTACTGTTTTTTCTCAGAAGATATTGATTGATTTGAGTTTTGGTCAATTAAAAAAAATAAGGAAGAATAAGTTTGTCTACAACGTATGGACATTTTAAAGAACGAACAGCAAAGTTTAGTTAAATTAAAAAATAAATATAATTTATTTCTAAATTGTTTTCTAAGTTTTACCCAAAAGCGAGATTACACCACTTCCATAGTAAACGGCCCACATAACGATACTTAATTCCATTCTGTTTTTTATACAGCATTTTGTTAAGTTTCGTTGACGTTCTCCGTTATTATAGCTCAACATTTTATCGTTATTTTACCATGTTACATGCGGCTAATATACTGCATAATAACTAAACATAGGAAACATTAGTGGCACGCAATAGTAAATCTCTAATGGAAAGTGCACAGGATAACAATTGGGAGTCAAGGAAAGATCGATTCATCCGGTGTCGACTATCTGCGAGGAAATCACCTTAAGGCGACTTCATAGCAGACTGTAAGTACAGAGAACACCATTAAAGAGGATGTCAAAACAAACACATTCACTTACTCATACGTACATACTTTTTCATTTCTACATACGGACACTTAAGAAGAGGATTATCGCAATGCTAAGAATATTAGATTCTTCTACATCTTTTTCATTCTGATTGGGAACGAGAATACTGAATCAATTATTCGCACTAGGGAAGTGGCGGATGTATCGACATTTAATTTTTTTCAGTTCTTTATTAGGTAGAATGGTCGATCTTGCATAATTTTTCAGATGAGATACTTTAATAACGAAAAAAGTTGTTTCTTTGCTAAATAAAAGAGATTTTATGCAAATATTATCTTAAGTTTACCATCAGTTCACAAATAAAAGAAAATTTCGTCATAGATGGTTTGAAGAAAATTTCGCAGCGCTTTCGCAGTCCAAACTTTTAAAAATCAACCGCAATAAGCACTTTACGTAGCGATATACCAAATTTACTGGAATAAAGGTGTTTTGTACCATAAGAATGTAAAATATCAAGCAATATGGGGATCCGTCCCAAAAAGAAAATAGATTTCAATAATAATATCTAGACGCAACAAAATATAAATTCCAGATCCGGTGAGACTCAAAGAGAATGATGTTTAAACAACTATATCAGGAAAAGTATGCGGAGCTATTTGAGTGCATTAACAGGGGAACACAATGGAACATAAAATGTAAAGATGAAAGTTCTGTAAGAGTTGCATAGATCTTTAACGAAGTACACGAGGCGGCAGTAAAAATGATGTAAATCTCGCAATATCTGATCATCTGGCATTAACGTCGTAGTGTTCCCAAAATGAACGTCTAGAGCCTGAATCCAGGGCCGAAAGATTACGGTAAACGGGCATACGAAAGATAAGGAGCATACTCTTCAGGGTCTCTCACTAAGCATTGCGAGAGATAAAGAGCCCTATCTTCAGGGTCCCTCTCCAACAGTAAGCATTATACGGAAGAGAATGATTATGAAAGAAGCATGATTGTAGTATGATTTTTGAAATCAAAACTAAATTATGCAAACAGAATATATATTCAGCGGATGCCTTCTAAAATATTATTTTCCTTTGTTCCAAATGTAGCATAAAAACTTCGCCTCCTTTACATTATCATGGGCTAGTAAAGTGCGGTTTCGCGATTGATCTGATGCCGCGATGTTTCTATTTCATGGGCATCCAAAAAGCAGCCACCAAGCCGCATGGGGAGACTTCTACGATACTGTACGACCCTTCCCAAAATCTAATTCCCAAACCCTTCTCGAAATAAGCTATTTGAATCGGCTAAGATTTTCGTTATTAAAGTAGCTGTATGAATGACAGTAATTCAGCCGTGAATATTTTTTCCATAGAAGATGATTATTGTTTTATTTTAGATAAGACCACTATTTTTTCGCTAAATTATTTCCATATTGTTCTGAAAATGTTCCTACATTTGATAGAATGTGCGAGTTTGGCTTAAACGATTCCAGCAACCTAAAGATTACAAAAATAATTACTCTTCGAGTATTTCTTAATACACAAGCCTAATCTTAACGTTAAACAAATGCAAAATGTTGAAAATTACTGCTGTTGATAGAACATTTTGTAACCAACACTTACACGCAAGTAAGCGACTCTGGCAGCCTGGTTACAGATACCGATCCTGGTGAAGGTTATCGTTTTAGTTTTCTGAGCTTCTTATAACTTCCATCATTAAAAGTTAAGGATTTTTGAATATGGTCAATAAAAAATTCATATACTGATAATGGAAGTAAGGGAAAATGTGAGGAAAGAAAAAAAATAAACTCATGAACCCAAGTAAATCTTAATTCTGTCTTCACTCTGAGAAAATAATGAGCATTCTGCAGCTATTAGTTATTACAACTTGGCATTCCTCCATAAGAACAGATGTTTCTCTATCCAACACTACTACGCGTCTTTGCCCCGTTGTTTCACAAACTCATATTAAAATTCTTTCGGTGTCTTCAAGACTACTTTTCTCCGTATCTTCAACTCCGCTACCAAGAAAACTTCCTAAGAATTCTACTCTTTACGTTCATTTAAGCTGTTTTATAGAACGTGGACTACTTTTATATGAACTGTCTAGATATAATAATTATACTAAACATATCCGTAATATATTGGAAGTAAGGCGATTCCCATTCCATAACCTGGTACACTTTAACGAAAATTGAGTTTTACAGACGTCCAAAGGAAAGTATTTCAGCATTCGGATGTTTTACAGAATCTAAGGACATTCTCACTGCATTCCGAGCAAATAGTGAAAATGCTTCGGGAGCTTCGTTTTTACAAGAACACAACTTTTTTCAGAGACATGACATAAAAACATGTTGCGCTTTCCTTAGACAACGGCATCTGCACATCCATTTAGAAAATTGCTCCAGTATTTCAGTAAAAGCGGAGGATTGCGATGAAAATTGCCATTAATTACTTAATGGGATACGGGAAAAAACTCAGACATCACTAGAGAAAGAAGATGACATGTAAGCCCTTGCCAAGACTTAAGTTATTGAAGAAAAGTAGTTCATAGCCATCGGATCTGATTATTTTAGCCTGCTCCGGGACACATGCATCCTTGATACGAGTCCCGTGTTACAATCAGGGATATCGAGGCGCGTCTCGTAGACTCTAACTCAAACTTTCTGTTTTTCATAAATCCGACCCGACTTCCCAAATATAACTCTACTAAACAGCTTCATTGCACCAAACAATCTGAATACAAAACGAATTTATGCTAAATGGTGCTACGTACATAATATCGTTAACAAATATATTGAAAATATGCTTTGAGAAAAACAAGAGAATCTACTGGATCCTATAACATTAACACCCTCAAATTTTATTCGACTCCAAATCCAACTCCACAGGTGTCGGGACTCGTGGTAACACGGACACATGCGAACATATTTGGAGGCGACTACCTGGTTAGGGTCCATAAAGTTAATCCTTAGGGTCTTTCGGGGTTAGGTTGGGTCCCTGAGTTTCTTGGATATTATTCATGGTGAAAAAATGGAACAAAATATTACACTTTCACCATTATAATGATGATAAAAAATTCTCAATCTGTATACAAATTGATATTTTCGCATATTAGCGAAGGGGATTACTATTTGGGGATCGTATTAGCAGACTGCACATTACAGAGAAATATTTCTTAAATTTTTCTTAAAGGTATAGCAAAGACAAGATTTACACAAACTTCTCTCCCAGACAAATGCTTAACCTTTACAGAATAAATAAAAAAACTTTTATAGCTAATCCTTTTTTACAGGTACGAAAACTTGCGGAATTTCTAAGAGTTTTATTCCATAAATGGCATTTTTAACAAATGAAAAAGTACCGGACAACGGAATAAAAGAAAAACGGATTCAAAGGCAAAAATGAAGAGGATAAAGAAAGGAATAACGGTATTTGTGAAGGAAAAGTGACATTAATCGATCACAGAAAATACATTCCCACTGCAAGAATATATCTACGAAGAGAATGAAGTTTAAAAAACCTACGGAAGGTATGTGAAAAAAAGAAGATGAAGAAATCGTTTGCAACATTATCAAATAAGCATTAATGATAATACACACAAAATTAGCAAGGATAAGAGTAAAGGAATTTAACCTTGCACAATTAAGTGAGCGCATTTAAACCAACGGAAGAGAAAAATGTCGACTGTGATTCGAACCCGGTTCGACGCGGTAGCTTAGCAGTTAAAGCTCGAAAAGTGAAGACCTGGGCAAATTCTGTGTCAAAAATTTTCACTTCCTCTTTTTCTTTGGCCTAAATAAGCATTTCATTCACGGTTTTTTTTTATTTTACGAATTATATCAGTCTAAATAGTAATCTTACGGAATGTTTACCGGGAAAATATCACTAATTAACCAATATGATAAGCACTGAGTATTTTATTCAGTTCTGATTGACCAATTACGATGAATGACCAACTTATAATGATCATGCTATTCTATTTCTGCGACTAAACGTTACCATCCAGCTTACACATTAATGACCTTCGTCTAAAAAAATACTCGAATCGATTCAAGGAGATGTTATTATAAAAGAAGATATCACAAGGTGAATCTGATAAAAACATTCGCGCAAAATAGCGTCCCAATGGACTGAAAATTAGCGAATGTTACGCCCGTTTACAAAAAGGGATTAAAGGATGACTCAGGAAATTATAGGCCCATCTCGTTAACATCACTGACAGGCAAAGTAACGGAGCACATCGTTGTTAGCTCAATAATGAAGTTTTTTGAATGCGTTAGTTATTTCAATAAGAACTAACACGGCTTTAGAAAGTACCAGTCATGCGAAACGCAACTTGCGCTGTTCGTTAACGACATTTTAAAATCTGTCGAGACTAATATACAAGTGGATGCTGTTTCCTCGATTTTAAGAAGGCTTTCGATAGAGTTCCTCACTACAAATTAATTTACAAATTAAAATTGGCTGGTATTGATAAGAAGGTAATTGACTGGGTCAAGGATTTTCTCTGCGATAGGGAGCAACAAGTAGTACTCGATGGCGTTACTTCAGAGTCTAAGTTACCTCAGGCGTACCTCAGGGCAGCGTGATTGGACTACTTCTTTTCCTGATATACATAAACGACTTGAGCCACGACATCGATAGTAAAGTGAGGATATTCGCGGTTGACACAGTAATATATAAAGAAATATCAAGCGAGGAAGACCGTGAATCCCTAACAAGCGACTTAGTTTGTATTCAACGGTGGTGCGAAAAATGGCAAATCGACCTTAACGCAAGTAAATGCTCCGTAGTAAACTTTTTCGAAAGAAAACAGTTGCGGCAGAATAAATCGTACAATATTAACGGAACGGAAATAAAAGTAGTCGACTCGGTCGAGTATCTCGGAATCACTCTTACGAATAACATGAACTGGAGCACGCATATCCGAAACATTTGTGCTAAAGCAATTAGAAAGCGGCGGCGTTTCATTAGGCGTACTGTCGGTAGATGTGACGAAAAAGTTAGAGAGCGATGTTATTTTACGTTCGTTAGGCCCCATCTGGAATATGCATCAAGTATATGGGATCCGGCGGACAAACATGCACCCGCGAACTCGAGAAAGTACAACGGAAAGCGATAAGTTTTTTAAAAATTGCTACGACAAAACAACTAGTGTTACCAAAATGATCTCAGACAGCTTGGGAATCCTTAAAAGATAGGAGAATAGAAGCTAGATTGCGATTGCTACATAAATTTAGGGAAAGTACGTTTTCGGAAGGTGTAGTCGATATTTTGCGACCCCCTTGCTACTTCGGCCGATCCGTCAATGAGCGTAAAATAAGAGATCACAATTTTATTTCCGGCATTACTTTCACTCAATTTTGAGAAAAATTGAAACGATTTTGACTAAATTTATATTTTTATGCTAATGTTGCAACACAGCAAAGTTCTACCACGCTCTTGATGACTGGAGGGGGTCTTTCGTCCTGTCCTATTGACTCCCAATACGAAGAGATAACATCTACTCTCTCTCTATACTACAAACATCTAGTGAACGGATAATAATTACTCTAATAATATCATTTTAAATAATATTTTCAACTACCTGATGAATATCGGCTTCTATATAGTAAACAGTGCCGCCAGCGAGTAATTATGTCCTCCAAATTACCATATACAGTGAAACTTGTCCACAGTGGAACCGCATGGTGTCAGAAAAAAGTTTCTTTCGTGGACAGATTTCCGTAATATACAAGTTTGAAGTACTGGATAGGGATTCCTATCCCGCAGATCGGGATCGAGATATTTTTCCATAATGAACAAGTTTCCGCTACAGATAAGTTTCACTGTAGTATATTAAAAATGTCATTGGAACTTCTTGTAACAAATAGGTATATTAGTCTATATATTTATTACGTTAGACTGAAGTGAAATTTGGAGAACATAAAATGCCTTGCATTTTATACTGTCTTGTACTTTATATGCCTGTTTAAAAGCTTACGTTTGAATTAAATACTTGAAAACCAAAGTGCACTGAACTCTTTTACAAAGAAGGAAATAAATTACGTAAGAAGGTCATGCCATCACAAAAAAGTTATTCAGCACAAAATTTCTTCATTTCCGTAAGCCTATAGTCTCGTTATTCAGTGTTTATTCACGACGTAGATGAAGCAACATGAAACTAATTTTTCCATACATGTTATTCATGGCTGGCCCTTCCACATCTTTTTAAAGTCAAAGAGGTCAATTGCATACTCATAAAAAACAAAACAAGCATAGGAAGTAAAACTGAAAGTGTGAAAGGCAAAAGAAAGAACATTTCGCGGTTCCCAGAGTAGCAGATAATTATTAGAAAGGAAAGCACGTGGTATCGAAACTTCCCTTAAGACAATGTCCTCTTTCACTTAACTCCTTTCTAGTAGTCGTTCCTGAAAAATAATTCTCACAACTCTCAACTTTCTTTCAGCGAATCGCCTTCTTCGACAGTTGTCGTCGTATCTTTTGTTTTCAGAGTATTCTGAATGGCTAATTTCTCTAGGCTAAAATGTTAGGTATTTTTTCACTTCTGACCCAAAATGCATTAAAAATATGAATCCATTTACGAATTTTTTCAATCAAAATGTTGACTTTAACGGCCAATAGCTATCTATACCTAGAACTGCGAACAGAACTTCGATCGTTATTAACCCCGTTAAACGTTTAAACGCAACATTTGGCACGATAAATTGCACGGAAATGGCGATGTTAATTTGGCAATTGCCAAATGTTGCTTTGCTAACGTACTACAGTAGTACCTTGGTCAACGACGGCCTTATTTAACGACGTATGTACTTCGTTAACGACAAATGCTTGTGGTGAAAAATTGTCTCGGGTAACGACGCAGGCTTTGGTTTACGACGCCTTCTGGTGAAGATTGACAAGAACTGCTTTTAATACTATTCATTTAATTAATGAGAACTTTTTGTTGCAGATACAATTGAATAAATATATCTACCATATTTTAATGAGTATTATCTGCATATTAGACACGCAGTATGGTTCTCGAAAATCGCGCCTGGAATAACGACGGTTTTGGCTAACGTCGACAACCTAGGAACGGATTACCGTTGTTAGCCAAGGTGCCGCTGTACTACTACCTTATGTAGTTATAAATCCCCTTTCCACTGCGGAATTTCTTTCTGGAGGCAAAGCATGTCCTATCAACTTAAAAGTTCTGAGTGACTTTTTTATTTTCTGAAGGGTGAATGGAAATGCTAATGGCATATAAATATAATTGGTCACTCTGTCGCCTATTAAGGAGTAAAAGGTAAACAATAAAAATTGCAGGAGTAGAGGGCTGGAACTGAAGTCAGAGCTTGCAAACCGACTCTGTAGTCCTGGATATCAAGAAAATTGTATGAATTTTCAGGAAAGAATTGGAAGCTACACAGACTTCACGGCCCGCCCATGTTCTACATAAGACAAAGTAAAAATGCATCAAAAATTATGTTTCTATACTGTAACAATTGCTAAAACAATGAAGAAATACTATAAAATACACTCTAAGGGTACAATCTAGCCTGAACGTTCTTTTTCATTTAATCAACGCTCAGAATAGGAAGTTATAAGCAGCTATTAGCTACTGGGTCGCATGTAACTAGTTCATAGGCCGCGATTAAACAACTCTAGTCTACATCTTAAATGAAGAAGCATCAGTAGTCAAACTTACAAATCCGAATTCAGCATTCTAATTCAAAGGGGTTCCATACTTTCAATAATGCGTTAAATTTCCATTCAAGACGCGATCATGTTCATACAGATAGATACGCCCATAACTAACAAGGGAAGTTCCATACTTTTGATAACATTTGGTAGAACGGCAGTCCTGAAGATATGTTTGACGAATTACCCTCATTTGGTAGTACAAGATTTATAGTTAGAACGTAAATAACACTTTTATTCCAGAAAATAGTAGAAAAGGTATTTGAAGGCCGAAAGTAGCACAGCTGTTTAGCAAAAATCCGTAACATTTTTCAATATTTATTAATTTTACCATCATAAACTTAACTTACTACTCCAAATGGAGCAAATTCGTGAAAATTAGTTGAGTACTACGATCCTACCAAATTTTATCAAAATCGTAGATTTTAACGCATGGAACTCCTTACGAGATATCTAACTCACTTCTTCCTTTTTTGCTGACTTGGGGCGAAATTTACGCTTATGACCGATTGATGAAGGAGTAATAAAACTTTCTCCGAACAAATGGTGCTCATTGTCCTTCGCTACTTCAGTTTCTTTTATTCCTCGCTGACAATGGATTCTCATATACATGAGAGAACACTTACGCATGACTGCCTCCTGACTCACAAAGATATTTCATGTCGATCCGCGTTCCTGTGGGAAATGAATCTCTTGCACATTAGTCGATTTTCTTAATCGAAGCAGCTATGATAGAAAAAATATAGAGACTGCCATAAGCGGGAACGTTCCGGGTATCGTGTTCATACAGACTGACAAATACCTTAACGAATAATACTTGACACACTGTCGAATCTAAACAAAAAATATTGAAACAAAAACGGAATAAAGACTAAAATTCTATATATTACTAGGAATATTTAGAAAATTCGGAAAATAAGGATGTGGAACATCGGAAAGTATGGACGTACGCAATATCCTGTGCGATGAGAATGAGGGGTGATTAACACAAGAACGACTGCGCTGTTTAATCCCTGGTAAAAGGAAAGGGAAGTGTCGACAGGGGGATTTATAACTAGGAGCAATAGGCGCTAGTTGAAGGACTCATCCACATGGTGGCCTAAATAAAACTGTGCAAATCAATGCTCAATAACAAATTGTTCTAGTTTTTCGCTTCCAGAAAAAATTATGTATTTGTTGAATAAGTTTACGTAATATGTTTATAGAATATATTACATTGCTTGTGTCACTATATAATATAAAAAAATATTCTTGCTGTAGTGAATCGACTGAGATATCTATGGGATGTTTACGTATATAAGAATGAAAAAATTCGATTTCTTACCCATAACTCCAAGTGAGAGTCTCACTGATTTTTGCGTCTAGGGCCTTTGGTAACTTAAATCTGCCCCTGGGTGCAGAGTCCACGATCATATATTAATGAACGTCGATACCGTGGTTGCCTAACTCCGCTTTTCATATACAGTGGTACCTTAGTTAACGACGAATGGCTGTGATAAAGAAATGTCTCGGATAACGTCGCGGTCTTTGGCTTACGACGACTTCTGGAGAAGATTGACAATTAAAAAATTCTTTTAAGACTATCCACTTCATTATTGATATTTTTGTTGCAAATATAATCGAATAAATTACACGTACCCTATATTTATGACATTTAAATTAGTTTTGTCTGCGTACTTGACATGCAGTATGGTTCCTGGAAATTCGCTCCTTGGATAACAACGGTTTTGGTTAACGATGGAAATCTTGGAACTGATTACCGTCGTTAACCAAGGCACCACTGCATAACTTTTAAGTAAACAAAGACCTAGTGTAGTCAACGGTCGGATGTGTACCATATTAGACCAAGGAACATACCCTGACTGTCTCGAGTGAACCCGTGTTACGCATCTGGGGTGCCTCCCTTTTAAGGGTGAGCCCCGTGAACCCAAATGTGATATCCTTTCCTGTTTCTACAAGTAAATTTACATTAAAAAACACTATTGCGTAAGATTTAATCGAAAATTTAATTTTTAATTGCTCCCATTCGAAGGTTTTTGGAGTTGTGATAAAGTAATACGTATCGTTTGAGAAGGTACACGTACGAATACGTTAAGAGGGTTCTTTGCTAGTTTTAGGAGAGGACTGATTGGTGGATTTGATGAATGACAGAATTTTCCTAATGAAAAAACGTACTAAGTTTAACTAACAAATCTGAATGCGTGAACAGATACATGGATTTTGCTAAAGTGAAAAAGGCGACTGAAAAATAAAATGTGGCGAGGTTTGTGATTCAACCAGGCCATTACTAGGCTAACCAAGAAAATGAAACAGCAGGACTTGTTCACAATTAAGTAGAAAAGCTATGATTAGCTGAGGAAAAATATGAAAAGTAGCATCTTCAATAAAATGTTCAACAGCAGCAAAGCATCTAGTTGGAATGGGGATGTGATAAACATGTACGGAGACGAGGTGTTTGAATATTTTCTGGAGATTAACTAAAGGAGACTGAATTCTAAATGAATTATTGAGCCATTTTTTTAATCTTACCATCGGAGCATTGCGAAAACAATCGTATTAAAGCCTCTGTCAGAGAACAGTGAAATTAAAACAATAATTTTCAAATTCCTGGAAGAATCATAAAGATCCCCATTAGATTTTTTACGTAGGTAGAATACACACGTACAGGACACCAAGTTACCTCTCTACGTGTCCCGAAAAAATATCGGAAATGTGACGCCAAAATGTCGCTATTTAAATTAAATACTTGAATTAATTTAAGCAATGATCAATCGATTGAAACACTCACTTATCAATGAAATTTGTTTAACTTATATCTCGTTTGATAAATTACCTTATTTTCAGTACATCAGACAAGCTTTCATAAAATTCTCAGTCATTGGCGATGTTCTGCGGAAATACTCCACGTTTGAAAGAAAAGACTGTACTTTGTATCTTAGAAAAAGTATAAAGACAAAGAAAAGAGACTGTACTTTTTCCAAAGTACAAAGTCTCTTTTCCTTCAAGCACTTTTACTCCATCAGTTTCTATTAAAATTGCCAAGTAACAATTTTGATTAAATTTTCTCAAAAACTTTTTCATAACATTTCATTTTTTCCATAATTTCCTAATATAAATTGGTTGGATCTTATACACAGGCCCACCTTATAGGCCGAAAATTACAGCAAATAATTAATATTATAATAACAGCGACACGTTCCATAATATTAATACAACCGAAATTAATATTATACAAGACAAACGGAGTCATCAAAGAATTGGTCAAACGTTACTCCGAAAGAAAACATTCTAGTATAGTTATCTCAATACCCATATCTACAAAAATGACAACATATGCACCGGATTTTTCAATCCTCACCATCGATCTCCGAGCATGTTGCGGGTCCATCCAGGTCGGGCTAAGTTACCCATAATTTACGAGACCTGATGAGTAATGAGCCTAAAATTCACGGACGCTCATACGGAGAGGGAATGGAAAAAGTGCCTCTATTTTGGTCAAGGGAGAGAAAACGTATCATTTATGTACCTTAAGTATCAAGAACCACTTTCAAGGTATCCAAGTTTGTATTCGGAAAAATTTCTATTTCTCTCGTGCGAAAAAGAGAAAACGGGAGGAAAACAAACACCGTAGAGAGATCAGTAGGCGGTAGATACGAGGAGATTGGTGTCATCCTTTCTGGATAACCTGCCGGTCGGAAATAGGATAAAGAAAGAAAAGCAAGGGTAGATGGACCGATACGTTGAACGCAACCGTCAAGGGGAGTGTTCTCTTGAATTTCCAAATGATTCGAATTTAGCTTGATTGAACGTAATCGTCAGCTGTATCTCAAAAGCAACCGTCAATGTCACGTCCCAGAACACCTGCATCCCAAGGAAGGGGCAGAAAACTCAACGGCCAATCAGATGACAGAAAATCCCCCGCCAAAATATGCGTGATTCGGAAATTGGCAGACAAGGAACGGTTACTTATCTTTGTAAGGCTGACGAACCACGCTGTTAAACTTAAGCCTTTCTTCCTATGGGGTAACGAACACCAGAAACAATAATGCACGTTCCTGCAGTCTTTTTCCACGTCTATACAATTCAATTTAATCAACATTTCGAGTACATATGACAAATACAATTCAAATTACTACTAAATGCTACTATATGGTATGGTGATCACAATTCACAGCTTAAAACTGATTTTGAAAATATTACTGGTAGTACGTATATCTATTTTCTGGATAGGTTACCTTCTTTCAGTTGTATGCACAGAGATTTACTCGACTTAATTAATTAACTTTTGTTTGTACTGTCATAATCTAAGAATGTACTTATTTCTTGTATTGCTGGTGATCGCATATGTTCCACGTATTTATACATTTAACATAAAATAAAAAATTGGTGTGTATCGATTTAGTACGTATTAGATGAAGTGTATAAATGTTGATTTCATATTACTTTTAAAACACTCTTGCACGATCTTCATACCTGGGCTGTCTGGAATGAGTAATGGTAGTAATAATAATTATTAAAACTCTTATTCGGAGAAAATACAATAAGTAAAATCACTTATTATTTCAGAGTTAAGAGAAAACTCATTTAAAGAAGACAACTCCTTCCCAAATTATTTTCATTGGCTTAAAATCTGAAGCTTCTCAAAATCCTCCAGACTCTAATTAACTAACACAAACTGGTAATAAATACCACTTTCCCCCAATAGCAAGCAAGAATGGACGGAAACCATTTTACATACGGTCATCTAGGAACTTTTAGTTCGCGAGTACACGCACATATTCCAAAACACTCTCCAGCCATATCTGAATTTTTTAGATTCAAGATCGAAAGCAATGATGTCATTAGCCGATGGGGATCCCTCGTCAACCGGGGTATCACTGGATAAAGAGCCGCGCCGTCCTATTGGTGCGAGGGGTGCATTGAGCCCGGGCGGCGGCTTCTAAAGGGCGGCAATAGAAGCGTAGCCAACAAATATTACTATTATTATTACAACAGCATTATACGCTGTCATCTGTGTGATAGACGCGACTTATATAGGAGACATTATGATGTGAAATTAAAGATTGGCGAACGTTTAGAGGAAAGAATTATGGATAGCTCGAGACGAGAGAGGAATATTTGTGCAGTGGATTTAATTCAAGAATTGGAATCAATAAAAAGTATTCTAGAATAAAAAAATCCTCTGGTTTCGGAATATATACTTATTAGAGATTTGATCAGAATCTTTGCAAATAGAAAGAAGTGCAAATAGCTTTGCGTGTTTTACTGACACTTCCGGAAACGGCTCCTGCTAAGATAATCTAAATTAAAGTGAACTGTTAACTGATAAAGAACATTCACAATGTCAGCATACGAAATACGCATAATTAATAGTTACTGACGTTTTGTGACCAATATAAGCTGGGGAACGAAGTCGTAAAACAATGGTTTTTCGAAATCTTACAAAATAATTTTTCCCTGCAAAGCAGGAAATTATGTTTGTGGTATTTAACTTTAAGGGGCAGCAAATAATGCTTGCACCCAGGCGGCAGATTGGCTGGGCGCGGTTCTGGCTGGATATATTTCCACAAACTGACGTTACATGTTTATATTGGTAAATATCATATCCTGAGAAAATATAGGATATGTCATAATTAGAAGCGAGATATGGCTTTTGCGCCTGATCAACCAAACCTAATCAAACAAAATATTAAAATAATATAATCAAGGTGACTGTGACAATAAATTCACGAAATAGAACAATTCCTTGTTTTCCTGAACGTTTCAAGTTATAGTTCTAAATAAATATCTTAAAGTAATTGCCTTATACTCAATTTTATATACACCAAAATCTTCATTCCTATAAGTAACTGAGAAAGGAGCAACTCAACAAAATTTAGTCACTCACTGCGGAGAGGATAAAATAACAATACTCGCCTGATATAAAATTCGAAAACAATATATTATTTCCCTCTCTCCTTCTTCTAAGATCGGCAACCCCTTGCCAACAAAGTTCCCCGCAACGGCACGATATTATTTCATTGATTTTGAATTGACAGCGAAATAGCTGTCACGCCCAATTTAAACGTCACCAGCCATTCAAAACAGAGACTACATATCCGACGAATTTAAGAAGATTAGGTAACATCGCTTATAATTTATAAAGCAATTAAGCTCGACGAAGTGACTGAGGTTTAATTTTCATATCTACTATGGGTCGCATCTCCTTGCAATGGAAATGAACTACAATTTGGACGTTCAAAATACTCAAAAAAGATGCCTATGGTTGTCCTTCATTTTATGAACAAAAAGTACTGCAGGACTCGCGCAGAGCATGTGATAAATTAACAAAGTCGTGCAGTGCGTCATTCCAAAATCTGACGGTAAAACACTAATGAACGCAAAGAAAGCGCGAAGCAAAAGAACAAAGGAAACGAACCTGCTAGGAATCTACGTCACGTGAGTAGTTCTTTCAACCTTACGACGAAAGTCGCGCGGCTTAGTCTCCCGCCGACTACCGGTGCTTGAAAAATCAATGCAAAACGAATTGTACTTTGTTTATTTTTCTCCTTAACAAAAGTTTAGCCTCAAAACTCTCGAAAGCCATTCAAGTGAAGTAATGAGATTCCCTCTTTAGTCACGAGTCTGGCGTGTGTCACGGGGTTGTTGGATCCTCGACCCCTCCACCATCAGCTAAAAAAGCTTTGTAAAGGGCATGAGGCGACTAGTTTATATGAGAAGTGAGGTACTTTTCATAACGATCAATAAGGAGGGACTGAGATCATTATTCTGTTCTATTACTCACAATCACTCATAACTCGGTAGCTTTCATATGACAGCCACTAGTAGGACTGAGGTAAAATTAAAGTGGTACCTGGACTCACGAACTTAATTCATTCAATTTTGAAATTCTTAAATCGTTCAGTTCGTATCTTGAAACCCAGTTTTTAATCATATTTTCCCCCTGTTTTTTCGGTTCTTATCTTAAAATCAAGTTCATATCTAGAGGTCAAAACAGAGTAAGAATAAAGGTCTTACGTCGAAAAGATAGTTTGCAGAGCGGTTCGTAAATCTGTACGAAATCGTAGATGAAAGATTCATTTTTCTCTGCACTGTACCAAAGGAGAAATGAAAACTATTACATTCATCAAGGCCTGGTATCAACCCCTTAAATCACTTTAAAACATGAAAAAATGAAAGATTTCTTCAAAAAAGGAAATAATCAAGAGGGAAATAAAAAAATGCGTAATGATTCCTGGTAAGTAACTATAATGAACCAACCTGAAAATTAACGGAAAATAAACCGAGAAAATCTACACTATACCCAGCCATAATACCTGTGGAGGCGACAACCATAAATAGAACTACGTTTATTTATGTCTCTACAAAGGAAGCATCTATATTTAAGATTGTGAACCTAATAAATGAACCACTTATTCTTCTTTCATCGAAAGTTTGGCTTGAATCTGCTGCCAGGTCCCCTTCGTTAGTGAAAAAAGAGAGGGTAGACATTTTTTACGTGTGGGATACAAGGGAGACGGGTTTGGGAATTGTTCTCAGGACTGCTCCACCAAAAGATTCCCACGAAACAGGAAGTTCAACGGGAAGAAGCTAGAATAATACAACCAGAATACTCAACTGAATAATATCCTCCAGTAGTAGAGTCCCTCGTGAGAGCTCCTCAATACTGAACTCATTTCTGAAGCGTAGGTAATTTAGGATAAACACCTGATTAACCCGGAAGTTACAGACTGCATTGTTCTTAGCATGTGAGCCTATTTTGTAATATCCCACACTTACATTATACGAGCATATGCGATATTAATGGTGAAACAATATACATCGGTGAAATTGGTAAGTAATGTTCAAAAAGAAACTGACTATGGTAAGTGAATTCTCTCTCGTTTAACTTTTGATCAATGATTCATTAAGCGCAATATTTAGCAATTAAATAGTTTCTTGAATTTAGAACAACACTCAGCGGGGCTTCCCAGTTCGAAATATCTTCAAATTATTTGAAGTTGAAGATATTTCAAACTGGGAAGATTCAAACTTTATTCAAACTGTCAGAGAAACCGTCTGTGATAATTGGAAACCCGAGCATAGATAACAAGCTATTGATGGTTTAACTAACACGAATTGATTAATGTTTTATGATTTGAGCACGAAATGCCGTAGAATTTAACTCACAGATATCTACTTTCCTTAAACGAGAAAATTAAGAACACGATGCAAACAAAATCGCGACAAACTACCAAATTTCTTTAAATACACAATTTTTATTTATTTCGGCAAGTACGATCAAATTAAATCCAAATTAAATCACACTTTACGGTGTTTATCATTTCTCTACATCTAATGCTTTCTAAATCTATTTTATCTTTCTCCTTCTTTGATTCAAATTATGTATAAACAGCGCACGGCACTCTAGCATAAGTGATTCACGCCTCCCTAAGATATACATTGTGCCTACGTGACGCCGAATGGACTTTAGTTACTTTAAAAACATCGCGATTTTGCTGACCCCTACAATAGAAAGCAAATGAATGGCCTCTTCCACGCACAATACAATATCCTATAATTTCAGACTCTTCATTCCTGAGCTACCCTTATATCAATTCATAGATTCCCTTTTATTCTTTCAAATTCGTATGTCTATGAGCGAAATACGGCAAAATACAAAGGCATTAAATTAAGCATATAAAATATTAACTATGTATAAACAATCAATGATGAAAAATAAAGCTGAGATAAAAATACAAAATCTTGAACTTTCAAATATTAGCATTTCTGACTAATCGCTGGGGATTTGAGGGAAAGTAACAAGTCTGTAGCAAACAGAAAAAAATCCGTTCTTCTTCTTAAGAATAAAGAATGTATCATTAATTCTCGAATATGAAACACGGCTGAATCTAAGACGCTCCCAAGTGTTGGAAGTCATGCAGAGGGAGGAAATTATAAAGAGATTGTAAGACGCATGCCATTCGCCGAAGTACATGTCCCAACCGCAGAGGTTTATGATACTAAACGAAAAGGAGGTTAACTGGCACGGAGAATCTGAATCATAGATTACTTAAACGTTATATCTTAAGTAACTTTTCTCTGCAATGCCTACTTAACGATGGCGTATTTAAGATCGCGAATCTAAGACGCGCTCGTATTTTAGAAGCTCTAAAAACGCAAAAAAGGCCAGTTGTTGGTATGGATTCGAGAATATATATATTGTAGTTTCCAATAATAGATGTAAATAACGACGAACCTAGTGGTGTATTGAGTGGAAAGAAAGTGGATTGGAACCATTGGCCATTTAAAGCATGCTGAAAGTTTACCTGTAGTCCTCAACTTCGACGTCCCACCCATTACCTCATGCTAGCGTTTATTTCCTACCTACCCACCTCGTAAAGTCAACGGTATCTGGCTTTCGTCAAACAGAAAAAATATTTTTCCCAGTGATGAGTCTCTGTTGGAAATGGTGTGGATTGATATGCGTAAGGCCACTTCACACTTTTTAACGCAATAACGGGTGTTGCAGTAAATTTATCTAATGAAAGAAATCGTGTATGCATCGGTAATGGTGGCTCTAGTTGGAACACCAATTCTCCGAATATTTCATTTTTTTCCTGCATCGTCTTCTAAATATTTGAAATTTTAAGTCTCCCCAGTTCCTCTACCTAACCCATAGAATCATAAAATTTACTTCGTAAATGACGACCATGACAACAAACTAAATATATGTTCTGAAAAGTATGTAAGGTAGGAAAAATAAATTGCAGGAAACATTTTTTTCCTGCGTAATGGAATACCAGAATGTAACTTGCCAGCCAGTTGAATTTAAAGTATATAACCTATAACGCTCATAACCTACATAGTATATAACGCTCATAACCTACATTGATCACTGGATCATCGAGTTGTGTTGTGAATTTTGTTAACGCACTCATGCAGTAGAGCTAAACGGTGGCTTAATTTACGCTACTTGATGATTACAAAGTTCATAATTGATTTCTGAAAATCAGGGGCGGATTTACAATTAGGCACATTAGGCGATAGCTGAGGGCCTCATCCAAAAGAGAGCTTCAAAAAGACTGCTATTGAACTCTCAGTAATGTACGAAAAATTTTTCTTGTTCTTCTCTTCAAGAAAGAATTCTCGGATCATCTCCGTCAGTTGAAATCTTCGACAGCTGCTGTGCGATTTTCCACTCGGAATAAATTCGTAAAATACGTACAAATACCAACGGAAAACCTCCAAAAATCTACTATGAAGACAGAATGAGCATCATCCAATATGTTTTCGTGATCTTAATATTTTGGTGCTACCGTTCATACGCGAACACCCACCAAAATACTCCCCAAGCGTGTCAGTATTCGTTATCCGAAGTCGTAAGTCTCCTTGGCTGAAAATTTCTTCTTCTGATTTACTCCTTAGCAGAGAAACTACTGTACATTCAAAACTTGGAGAAGGTTAAAGTTGAGAAAAAAAAAATGGTGCGAAATGAAATGGATAACATGGCCTGTTAGTCATCGGAAAGAAATGCAACAGACGGAAAGCTGGTATCGTCATGAAAAAATGGAGGGATATTGACTCACGATGGGGAGATGAAGGGAATGCTTAATAGAGAGGACCTCCAAATTTACGACCATTACGAATTCGAAAAAGCTCTAACGGTCAATTCAAGCTGGTGGACGGGAGGGGCATTCATTGATACGGTTGACAGAGAGCTCTTTTGTTCATTCACAGCAATGGATGAAGACAACTAGATGAGAACAAAAAGCCGTGGATAAACTTTGAATTCAAAAGAGTTATCTAAACTTTATCACGCAACAACATCCGTTTGCGTAGGAACTTTTATATTATTACTATACACTTATTATTAAGAGGCACAGTAATTACTGCACCATAAAAATATAAGACATCGTCAAAGCATCGAACTGGAACCGAACCGAATGCCAAAACCGGAAACAATCGTTATTCATTCCGAAATGGAAAACTTAACTTCTTGAACCCGAAGATAAAAATCGATGTTTATTCCCTTCCGATTTCCGGTTCTCAACAGTGTACCACATTTTATTGAAGTATAATCAGAAGGTTTAATACACAGTGATTACTACGACTAGCAATTAATTGTTACAAAATTCTACCCTAAAATTATATGTATATAAAAAAGCCTCAAATTCAAACTACTCCAGAAGGATATATTATATCGATCAGGGTGCTAGAACCGGTTCGATGTTGAAACGGTCGAAACCGGAACAGTACCGAAATTTGTTTCTTTCGTCGAACCAGAGCGAAAATCGGAACGAAAAATAAAACGGTTCGATGCCCTGGACACATTGGCGGATCTAGGGGGATTCGAAAGGGGTGATCGTCTTTTTGGTAGCTTTGTAGTACATGCGATTTGTATACGATCTGACGAGGAGCTTGAGTTAAAATCAGTCTTCGAAATTATTTCATGACCACGATAAATCTGCAAGTATCACGATAAATTGACGTTTTTAAAAGTCAACTGGCTGTGGGTTTACAATGAAATCATCTGAAGTCTCAACCCCTCGGCAGGTGCCTCCTTTGTAGAATTTCTATATTATAGATCTGCCTCTACCTGGACCTCACAAAATGCGAACCTTACATTACTTAAACCATCCTTTAGACAGGATGTTGCATTCTGCACAACATACTACATGGATTTCCGGGTTCTTTATCTACATTGTCCACCACTCTAACCTCAAACTCTTTTATATTCCTTCTTTCCCCTTCTTTACTCGCTAAAGACATCAAAACCTTCTAATTAAACTTACGCTAAGGGTGACCGTGCATAATGCTAACGAGTGTTAGCCTATAGAGAACCGGTTTGTTTGTTAAATTACCAATTTACAAATGAACAAGGTGTAATCACAAGGAAAATACGTGCGAGGCATACATTTAGATCGGGTAAGACATGTTGCACTACTATAAAAGTGGACTCAAAGCTATGAAATTACTTTCTCCATTTATTCTTCATAATATATCCCGAAGGAGCTCCCAGATACCTAAGTGGATAGCGCGTTTGACTTTAGCGAAAGCGGTCCCGGGTTTGATTCCCGGCGGGGGTCCATATGTGCGAAACTAACTCCGCTATAGAGGCACTTAAGATACTACAACTACATCTGGAAATTCCTAAATTCGCACCTAAACTTTGGAGGAGCATTCCTTGCAAACTAGAAGGGACTCAAAATCTGAGACTTATTTTGAAATTCCTACAGCAATTACAGCGTTAAACGCTATTCTTAATTCTTTAAAATTTACATTTTCAAATTTCAAGAGGTCACCAGAAAATCTCTGACACCGAAACAGCCTATACAACAATTTAAAAATTACCACTCGACAATAGTTCCAGCAATCGACTCAGCCCCTACAATAGCCGAAAACCTGACTCACATCCTTCTTCACTTAAGTTCACTGCGTCTAACAATTCTAAACAGCAATAAAACTTATAGAATTCAAATATGCTTTTTGTATTTTCATTGGGCTTAATCGGTTTGTTTTCATCATTTATCCTAGACATCCACTTTCCTGGAAAAGTTATGGTGAATTTCAAACAGGACAATCTAACGCAACAAAATATTTTTTTTTAAATGTGAATAATTTTGTAGAAACATTCTTAGTCATATGTAAATGAGAGTAACAATACTGAACATAGGTTCATGTGGGAATGACACGATTCGAAAACAAATTAACGACATTTAATTTATAAATAAATACGCCGAAGACGCTGAAATTTAGCCTATTAAATACATATCTCTTTAAAAGGAGGTTTAGCAACGATGAACCGGAGATTGCGAAAAAAAAAATCAGAGAGGAAATATCTTTGATCCCCTGGGAAAGATATTTCAGAAAAATGCTCGCAAGGCTGTTCTTACGAAACTGCGCCTCATTTTAGTGAGATTGGCTTTCATTCCCAACACTTTAAAACTCTCGAATAATACGAATGCTCCTTTTTTAATAAACGCAAAATAAGTAGGTATTCGATCAAAATTCGAAGATATGCGCAAAACAGATATATACAAGAAAAATCGGTATGCACAAACTATTTCTAATCCACGTTGCAGCGATTATAACAGAATTTATAGGCATTTTATGGCGACACGAAATCCAAAGCACAGCATTTGACTAGTGCCGAATTCGAGAGAAATACCATCGATTAAAACAATAAAAAATTCTCGGACGAAGACAAGAATAAGCTGCACTAAACGAAATTACAGCCTAAATTTACTTAACATATAACNAGTTACAAATGTTCTAAGGTCCTTACCTCTGTCTCGAAACGCACTGCATTTTACACCATTTTCCCCCTCCTCTCCCATTTCAACCTACATTACAATGTCCTTCTGCTGTCAGTTCTGATTATGGCGTAAATTCACACCAAAACTGGTTAAAGTTTTTAAAAAATGTTGTGGATTTGTACAAGCTTTGTATTAAATATTTTAGATTGGAAGGAGTTTAAGTAGGTATAACCTAGAAATATGGATTAATTACAGAAAAGTGGATTGTACCAACAAAGAGTTTTACTCATTTGAGTCCAGTGGGTTTTTGATTACGTTCGTTTGCACAAACACGTAACACAGCGTCTTTGAAATGCAGTTTGGTCAAAGAATATTGGTCAATAGGTGCACAACTTCGCCGGACCAGGGACCTCGTCATCAAGAGCTTTCCTGCCTACTGCCAGTAACTGATGACAAAAGCTCACGTGAACGGTAGAAGGGGAAGTCCCGCCAAATTCGAACACTCATAACACAGCCAATAAACGTGTATTTTGATATCAATGTCCACAAAGAGAAGAAATCCATTAACCGACAATATTCATACACATTTTGGTACATAAGTCGTACAGGATTTTAGCAGGAGATCTGCTTGGGATATGCTTTCAGGGATTTGTTACCAACTTCAAAAAGGGCGGGCATTAGTTAGTGACTTCAAAAAGAGCAACTTAAAAAGGTGCGAAGCCATGCTGCCAAAATTCGCCACAATTTCATCCATTAACAAATTAACATCTATCTATAACTATCTATCAAATCGCTAAATACAGAACCATATAATGTGAGAGTAAAATTTGTCCAAGGATAATTGTAAAGGTAAACTTCAAACAAACGTCTAATAACTAGGAAGCAGCATAAATACATAATTAGAGTTGGAAGCAGTGGTGACAATTTCTTTCCGATTCAAATTAATCGAGATCGATTCGTAACTTCCGAGCTGTCGTCCAGGTTTTCTTCATAATGAAGGTACGAGACACGGTTGTCTTTCCAGACGAAATAAAGAGACGTCATTCACTTCCTGTCAATAAGCACTTTCCACTCTTTTTAAGTGCATTATGAAATTTTAAATTTATCCATTAGTTGCTAGTATTTGTCGAGTCACATATTTTGCGTTCTAATTACTGTGTTACAACCCAGTTACTTTTATGCAATGATTAAACTTAATCACTTCTTGAGGTCTTCTCAATCTTCCTAAATTCATTTACAGGGTAAAATAATTGAGAAATTTGAATCCTGAAGGTGAAAGAAGAATTACATGAAACCAGTCAAAGAATAGAGAACGACAAAAAATTGCGAAACGTAAGGCATACAAAACTGCAATTACGTAGACGTTAGTACAGGATAAAATGTAACTATCAAATCCTCCGATTCCTTTCGAATCTATCTTCGAAGTTTTGACTGCTGACTAGAAAGAAAATTCCGATTCGCAGGTCCTTAATGAAATTCGCATATGGGGCAGCCTATGGAGCAACCACACGCGAATAAATCTTGAAATGAATACCCGCTAGGCCTATATTAACAGATACTCAATAACGTCTTACTTCGATAATAAAAATATTTCAGGCGAAAAAACCTTGCTTATTAGGTACACTGGTCTTTTTAGAGCGTCAACTTTTCCATCAACGTTTGTAGATTTTGGCGATTTCGTGGTGAGGGAGCATTTGACGTATGAACTATTCCTTCATTTCACGACGAAAACGTTAAGTTTGGACCTTTCATGGACTATAATTACTAGTAGTAGTACTAACTTTTTTTAGTAGACATTAAGTTATGACAACTGACTTTGCCGCAACGGTTTTTTGAAAGATTGGCTATCGAGGTGACGACCGAAATTAGGATGCACTACAGACCGATTAAATACACTTCTTCTTACTATTATGGAATCTGTGCATAAACACATCTTTAAAGAGGCGTCTACTGTTGATCAAAGGCTGATGAATGAAGCCGGTCATAAATATTTTACGTTGAAATGCAGCCTGAGCGGCTATTCACTGTACCTATTCATTAACAAATACAAAGAGGAGCAGACGTGTAATGAAACAAAGACGTTACTTGAAGGCAAATTGTTATCTTTTCGGAACGTCAGCCCCGGGATGGATTAAGGTCGTCGCCCCCACACCGAAACCAAATCTTTTCGCCTTCGTTGTGCTAAAGATATCCTTCACTCCGATGCGATATAAAATGATGGCTTTCGCTTCTGCAAATCTTTGTTAGCCTTCCGTTAAAGCTGAAACTTTTCTCTGACTTCATTAGACCAGCAGAATTTCTCAGCCCCGAGTTCAATTTATATTTGCATTTATATTTTACATATTATTTATTACATTGCAAATTACATCATATTTGTGACTCAAGAAGGATTACCCAATTAAATATTTAGTTTTTGGTCTGTATTTTGAGTAATCTGCAGTAAGGTTTTAGATTTTCGAAATGAATATGATTATAATACAGTAGAAAGATCTATGTAAGTGGAATTCCAAGTTGTTTCCGTAGTCCTTAAGAAAAGGATTGAATTAAAAAAATACCCCTAAAATAATTTACTTTCTAGGTAACAACCTAAAGCTGGTAAGATTTGATTTTTAGTATGTAAATTCCACATGATTGTCGGCATTTACAGAAAATATATTAAATCAATATATTTCGAACAGAAAACTACAAAGACGTAATATCAAAAAGCCCGAAAGGTAAGTAGATAGATCCTTTATTGGCGATGTTAGGACAAATTGGGCCTCTTCCACCTAACCTAGTATTTCTTTACTATAAGTACATATATTAATTTAAAAAATTAAAAAAGAGCAGTGTGTGGGAAAAAATTGTAACTTAAGGTTGACAAAAAAAGAAGATTTTTCTTGGCATATTTAAAATTTTACTACAGGATCGCTGTACAGCAATTAGCCCCGATGCTGGTAGGAGCCTCAAATCATTGGCTAACAAACATTGCGGAGAATGAAAATCACTACGAAAAATGAGGAATGAGGTAACTTGCTTTTGCTTCCCTCGATAAGCCAGAATGCTCTCAGCGGAAAAAGTTCACCAAAGTGCTGCACAATGACCACATGATAATACTTTTCATTGCATTCAAGGAGTGAGCAGTTAAAGCTTGATAGCTTTCATATTATAACAGAAAAAAATAATACATATTACTAATTTCAATATTAGTGTTAATGCTTTTGTCAGAATATATTGTGAAAGAAAATATGGAACAGCATCCGAGGTAGTACAAAAACTGTTCGGTTGGAAACGTATAAATACCAAAACATCGCACAGTTGGATGGAATCTAAAATAATTGGCGAAGAAGCCAAAATTGTCGTTTAGAGTGAAGAACTTGAAACTTTGCATAGTTATTCAGACTTCATTTTTCGTTATCTGGACACGTTAAAAAGACACAGGGTGTCAAACTTGGCCAATTTTCACAGCAAAGGATATTCTCGGATTTTTCGGAAAATCTTTCAAGTTTTCTGCAACCTAGACATTGTTAGAAGAAACTACTAGAAGTTTCCTTACATTAATACAGTAAACTTATTAATTTGTATTTTTANTACATAAATAAAATAAATGCATAAACTTAAATAAAGGGCAATAAATTTACCGAATCAAAAGATTCCCGATCTAATGATTTGGTGAAGTGTTTGCGCTCAAAGATGGATGGATATTTGCTCATTTTACGTAACAAAATAACAGACACCTTGTTTCGGCCAATTTTGGAAATGAATTAAGGAAAATACTAGGAAAACACCCATATACTACCAAGTCTCTTACACAACGTATATGTTTTCTGAATATAAAACCTGAAGAAACTGTATTGATTGTGCGGAGTGGCAAATCCCCGCTAAGCACCACCGTCACTCCGAATTCAGTCGAACTGCCTATACGGCAGTCATACCGAATTTTTAGTCATTACCATGTTATTCGCCCTGAAGAAACACTTTTGGTCAATTGGCCAGCTTTTTTCCATTAGAGCCAGTGATTACAGTGTACCGCCATCTTGCAAGTTCCTCGTCGTTGCAAATGTTTCTGACAATCACGCTCGACCCATTGCGAAAGTTAAACATCCTAAAGTAAATGCTTTAATAGTTACGTGAGTTGGAGGATTTCTTTAATCAAGATCTGTAGGCGAAATTTAAGCGTAAATCGAGTTTTTTTAATATTACGTCAAACCTCCACATCGTTGTCAATAAAGCTAAACCGCTTTAATTCTGACGTGAGTTTATCTATTTTGAGAGTAACGAATTGGGTGTACTAAGAAGTCGGATTTCTAGATACGAACCACTGTCTAAACTGAATCAATTCCGTAAGTCTATGTATCACTATATATAACTTTCTATCATGAAAGTGCAGCTTAGTTTTCAGAGAAGTGTGCCAAGAATCCATTAGCGTTGGGGAAATGTGATTACGGAGGAGTAAACCACCACATCAGTGAAGAAAGCTCGGAATGAAAATTTGCATGAATTCGAGGATAGTTTTAAAGAGGTTGAGGTGACATCCAAAACAACAGGTGCCGCCAATGAAGAAATAGATGAGATGCAGCTTCAGATAACGCGTGGGCCGCAGCAGAGACTTGCCCATCCCATCTGGTGCTCCCAAATTAATCGAATCTTGGTACCCGGGTATTCGAGCTGTATTGCATTGCCCGCCATTTTTTTCGGAAAACTATTATTTGAATGATGATCATTGACTTATGAAATTTTTGCCTTCCAGTTATAAGAAAATAAGGTTTGAAAATAGCAGCTGTTATTACAAAATTTCGGCTTAAAGAATCATACAATAAAGAAAATGCTCCGAGAAGGCGATGTAAGCCGACTTGAGTGTTTCTGATCCGGAGCTATATTTTTTACAATAAGTTTCAAACAAACTTAACCTTTATCGGCACTAGACTTTGAGATTCTTCTATCTTTACAACGGTGAATAATTACATCCTTAATAGTTTTAAATTCCTTAGGTACGGAATCCAACATTTTGAATTTTATAGCATCAAGAAAGATTGAAATCGACCATGAGAGGACAGTGTTTGCAAATTTGGAGTTTTTAAATGATAGTTTCATATACGTTTTTCAAACAAAACTAATTATTCATAATAACGTATCGAGTCACGGCCAAACCGGATAAACCGTTATTTTGGAAGAGTGAATACCAAACCAGAACCGAAAAATTATCATTCTTGAACCCGAACCCAAACCGAAAACCGTTATTTATTCCGTTCTGATTTTCGGTTCATATAAATACGATATATCTCGTAATAGAGAACTCTCGTAGCTAAAGACATAGTTCTTCGAAACTTGCAAGAACATTTATGGCAGAAGATTTATTTCTGGCAAATGTGGAGCACAGCTTCACTCAAAGAGGAAAGAATAAATTTAACTAATTAGATGTTTGAAGGCATGTTTTAAGTTATAAATCTCGCTTCATGACTTCATCAGAAATCTCCAAAATGGCGAGACATCATTTAAGAATGTTCTCTGTTCTGAAGTCTGTTTTATAAAGGGCAAATATGATATCAGCTACTGAAATGAAATTTTTTTATGGAGACAATGATATTTTATTCTCGGATCTAAAAGAAGCTTTTCGTCGGTGACTAAGCCGGCAAATCAACAATGAACCGAAATCATACGTTTCTATTGAAGGAAGCGAAGCAGACTGAAGTGAACATGAATGCCATCGGAGTTCTGAAGATTCTCCAATACTCATGCAAGATACCCTTGGAGTAAAATCGCAATACATGGATACATAGGTGCGTACTGTGCAACCCTAACCACATACTACGAATACCGATAAATAATGGGAAGTCAGCAACATCAGAAGGAATAAAAAGCTATAATTAAAGGGATACCCCCGGTAAATACTAATCTTAGTCTTGCTTTCTTTCGCAGATTTTTCGTAGGGTATTCTTAATTAAGCTAACTTACAATAAGATTCCTTGCCGAGTATTGTCCACATCAAACGTCAAAATAATATTGCTTAAAAAATTACATAAGACTCCATCTTTTCTTAAAAGCTACTGCTCTTTGTCACGAAATTTCCAATGTAATTGGCGTATCTCAGGAAAATAATGGTAACTGTTTTATGAGTAACTTTAATCTATTCCGTACAATTCTAATATTAAATAATGCTACGCAGAATATTAATGTACATTTTATTTAAATCCGTCATTTGAAAGTGCCTATCATTATACGTACAGAATATTTTTTATTTTCACAATTATTTTACCCTATTAGTTGCAAAAATGCTGAGAGTAAGCTTGATTAAGTCACTTCAACATAGATTTACAATGTTCCGAGTAGAATTGATAATAGTCACTTCTTAGCAAATCTCCCATTAAGATTTACCATTACTCAGAGGCAAACAAAAAATTTGCCATGGTGGGAGGATTTTTTCAAAGGCGGGGTTCTTACCGAGGGGAAATAAGACAATTTCCTTACGAACTCATCTCTAATTATCTTCGTACTTAGTAGTTTTATTGCCATCTAGATACTGGCCTGTTTTGGAACTGTAATATTTGTACTGCATATTATTCTTTTTCTGATTATTTCCTATGAAAATCTATTTCTAGTTGTTAAGTATATAAAATACGGTGACTGTAGCATTTCGTTTGCTTTTCAGAAATGATTTAACAAGACTTTTGCTGGAAACTTAGGTAACTTTCAGTAGGTATCGCAGGTTTTTCACACCTCCCTTCTTTTGGGTGTTTTCCTGCTACGGTTTATTTTATCATTAGAACAAAGATTATTTTAACCGACAAAGTAGTTTTCTTCTATGCACTTTTCTCGAGCAGTCTCTCTTAAATTTCAGATGACGAGGGGTTAGATGTAAAAAGAGATTTAATGGTCTCAATCTAGCTCGAATAAAGTCGCATTATTATTATTATTAACCTTTAAAATTCCATTTATTCATGATAAATGCAGTAAATATAAAGGTATCTTGGAAAAATAACTATCTTTTAATATCTCCTTGGCAGATCCTAGGCAAATTGCTAGTGCTACAAAATCAACAAGGGGATCGTCCCCCTTGATGGGGAATATCGGAAATTAAGAATATATCTTGAATTCAAAACTTCTCAGAAAGGCAAAAACTCGTATCTCAATTAATTATATCTCGGTATAATGATAGGTATATGAGAATAATGAGGAAAAACGATATTATAATCATTCAAAAAAATTTTCCAGACGATTCTTGGAGAAGTTTCTAACACTTGTTAATGTGTGCGCCATCGCAAAATAAAAAGCGATCTGAATAATTTAATGACCGGGACAAGATCGACCTAGAAATTTATGTTTCACGTTTTAGATATCATTCGTTTACTCGTTTTAGGTTTACAGGATCGTACCCTTCCCTTGAATCAGCCAATGCTATCCTTGGGACATCTTAAACATTTTTCTCAACAACCTGAGACTTATAGACAAAAAACAGGAGTATGATTAAATTTAAGGAAGGAGGGAAGAGAATTCACAACTGTTTCAACAAAAGTAACAATCATCTAGGAAAACTCATTCCTATGATTATCAATACAAATTATTAATAGAACTTATTTTAACCAAAACCCTTATATCGCTTCTTCGCTTTTGCATTTTTACAATACATAGGTTCGTGGTTTTCCCGCCTGTCTTCTCAGTGAAACTTCCCCAAACGGATTTTTCCTTCGTCGACCTTGAACGCCGAAGACTTTTTAAAAATCTAATTCTATTTTATCATACGTGTCATAAAATACTAAAACAATCCAAAATGTTATGCGGAAGAGAGATCCACTCAGGAAAACTTTAAGACGCTTAACTCCTTTATGCCTCGTGTTCCAATATTGGAACAGCAGCGATTTAAAATCCTTGTTTCTTAATTTTTTCTACGTAACATACCTGAATTTCATATACGAATTCCAAAATGTCTACCTTCGGCATAAATTAGTTCAGAGGGCTGTAGAAGAAACGACTTCGGAAAACGGCCCATAGGAGACAGAAAAATTACCTTCAATGAATTTCAGGCGTTACGTAGTGAATTATGGATAATGAATGACGATGAACCTTACAGTAAGCAAGGAAAGGGGAAGGAAAGGGGAAGGAAATTGATTAGCATATAGGATTTTAGTACATTAGAATGTTAAAGGTGAAAATTTTTAAATAAAAAAACGCACATACACAACACACACTTTTAAATAGACCTACACTAAAAATACCCTATTTTTTGTCAAATCTACCATCTCCCATTTTTTAAGGTTTGTTTACCTATTTGAAATTGGGTTACGTATTTTACGGTGCCTTCGTATTTTTAACGCCACTTATCAGATGAAGATTTCTTCAACGTGGGTTAAAATTTAGGCAAAATTAAGCGGCGATATGTTGTTTTTCTTAACAAAAGTTATTTCTTTATTTCTGTAAAGCGGACTTAGTAAGTGTAGGGGTTCGGAGTAGCTGTGAGGCCATAGGCGATTAGAACTCGCGAGACCCTAGGACTGAAAGTATTCTTAATTTATTTATTTGAGGCGTAATTATGACGTGTTTATGCTTAACGAAAAATGAGTGAATAAAGCAAACCATAATAGTGTTAATTAGTGTACTAAAACCTAAAACGTGAACGATAAATTTCTAAGGTCGATCGTGGCCCGGTCCTTAAATTATTCAAATCAGGCTTTATATTTTGCGCTGGGGCACACATTACCAAATTTTTAGAAATAGTTAGAAACTTCACTAAGATTCGTCTGCCAAATTTTCTTGAATGTCTATAACATCGTTTTCCTCATCATTCTCATACACCTATCATTATACAGATATAATTTATTGAGTTTTTGCCTTTTGGAGAAATTTTTAAATCGAGATATATTTTTAATTTCCGATATTCGAAGCAAACGATTTTTAAGGCGCAAGGCCCGTAGAAAGCCCCGAAGGCCCAGGCGGTCAACTAGCTCGCATGACCCTAAACC
Source organism: Ladona fulva (assembly GCA_000376725.2). NCBI lineage: Eukaryota > Metazoa > Arthropoda > Insecta > Odonata > Libellulidae > Ladona > Ladona fulva. The sequence continues at coordinate 106,368 of KZ308707.1, read as the reverse complement.
CGCTTCTCCTGTAAAATATTTAAAAACGATTCACTAAAAAGTGTCAGAGAAGCCAATCCGATCATAATTTCGCCAATAAAAATAATTCATAAAATTTATTCTGATTTCAAGTAGGAGATGACTACTTTTTCCAGGATTCTGTAGTCACAGAATTATATCTCATTGATCCTTTGTTAAGATATTTTTCGTTTGTTTCCAATTAATTCTGAAACACAGGTAGTATTATTAATAATACCGAGAATAAAATCTCTTGCTTTCATAGAACACCAGGTGTATTGGAAATGAATTTATTTACATTGTAATAACAAACGTCCGATAAAAACCCACCTTATATGGAAAATGAAAACCAAAACAGAAAAGGACTTCTGGCGTAAAGGAAGATGGCCTAGCTGCAATAACGGAGTAGGTTCGAGAATCGAAGAAGATATTATTTCTACATAATCTTCCATTCCATTACTTTATGTTCCATATAACCTTATTCTTATCGAATTCTACTTTCGCGCGCAAAATTTCTTTTCTCATTCATATCCTGAATCCGATCCATCTGACTGACATGCATCTCTATTCGAGTTGTTCACCTTATTTTGCCGTGACCCACATTTAGAAGAATTACAGACTGCGGGCCGCCAAAGACCCCTTTAATTTAACAAATGTTAAGGAATTACACGTGTGAAAAATAGCGACATGCCTGCGACTGGAACCCAGGTCTCCCAATTTCCGGGCATGTATATAAACTACTGAACTACCTACCATGCCGCGTCTCATCTATACTGTCTTTGCCACTAAGTGGAGGCTGCTCGCTTTGCTAAAAAAACATTCCCGAAAAATGTGGAATTTACGGTGGTTCAGTGGTTAGAATACCCGCCCGGAATGTGAGAGACCTGGGCTCGAGTCCGAGTCACGTCGCTATTTTTCACATCTGTTATTTCTTGGGATTACGCCGCACTGCTTTTCTGTGCTAACGTAAGTCAAACACCTTTCCTTTATCCTTGAACAAATAGTGTTGAGAATCTATCAACACAAAAATATTTGTGAAAACTGATAACAACGGCAAGCACATGCACATAAACGATAATCTAAATAGTCCGCCTAGACTATACAGGAAAACACAAAAGTCATTGAGCAGGCAGGAGTGAAGCATGCAGGAACATTATTTAAAAAAGCAATTTTATATGAAGTTTGATGATTTAGACGCGGATGCGAGTCAATTAAGCAATGGAACTGAAGACGAAAGATCTTGAAAAGTAAATAATTGGTCCTTAGTCTGGGATATTTTCCTACAGGGGTATGAAACATGGACATTGGGAGAGAAAAAGAAAAGAATCTCAGGAGTCCTTGTAGAATGGTAAAAGTTAATGACGTTAACAGGAAAATAATCGTGTAAGAGAAGGAAGTGTTGAAAATGAGGGGAGAGAGAACAGTTTTAGTGGAAGACCGAGAAAGAGTCAGATATATGGAGGATATGGATTGTTATAAAAGCAATTGCGGGCATGACAAGGAAGATTAAGACCAAAATTATTGGATTATATAAGTAGGGGGGTAAGTTATGAAGTAGTGTAGGAGAGGCCGTTCTTCGAAGAATTTTAAGGTACATGAACCTACTGAGATGTAGAATACTTCTGTATAAGTGTTTTAGATTAGCAGTGATTAACAAAATTTGCGGACTGGTTTTAAACCTTCAGTTGGTCGTATTTTTGACAACCCTATCAGTTTCCTGTCCGAAGGTCGGATCGCATCTCAACATTGCCACAATTTGCTACAAAAAGCTCGAGGGAATGAGGCTATCGAGGCAGGATGAGGAATGAGATAATTTCCTAAACAATCCAGAATGTTTTAAGTAGAAAAGTCCTTGTAAGTGCAGCGAGATAGCCACATGAATTGTTCAATCAATCAGTTCCACTTATTAATAGCTTTCATGTTGTAATATCCATGAAAAAGGCCGAGACACGAATAAACTAAAACTACATTTTCCTCGATCTTGTATCGAAGAGAAAATGAAAAGTTTTCCATTCATCGAGACATAATATCAAGAACTCTGGATCAATACAGAATTTAAAACTCGGAAGAATTAAATACAGACGGTAAATTTCATTTTTCTTGCTGTTACGGGTAAATAAATATTTTCCTTCCGTGTTGACTTCTTAAAGAAAGGATTTCCTTCAAATGTCGATAGACAGACTTCAAATGAAAAACCGTCAGTTCCTTACGCCAGAGAAAGACGACGCCCCTTCTCCAACATTTTTGTGGTTACACTCTTGTCAGCCCTCCGAGAACTTGTAGCACGTTCCTGGCAAACTTTCAGCAGATTTTACCGACTTCGCACGTTCAGTCTGTTTGATACACCCCTAAAGGTGATAAGGTAATCATTCTGTCGCGTTCGTAAGATTCGAGAGAAAGAGAACTCTAGATCGACGAGTCCATACACAGAAATATTCTTTACGGAGATGGGAAACGCATAAGAATTTCTCTCGCTGAATAACCTTAGAAAAGAATTGAATGTTAGAGGAGAATAAACTAAGAAATATACGATAAAGCAACAATTCGGCAGGATGTAATAAAGAAATGCATTAAAATTAACTCACTCAGTAAAACCTTTCTGACAGAATTGTAGAAAATGCCAAAAAACTCTTTAGGAATGACAAAGTATAGAAACGATAAACTCTTAGTTGATACAAGACGAAATCAAAAAGTGCAGTAATTGGAAAGTGGGAATCATAACACAAAAAGTTTCGCATCCCACAGGTAGAAAGTTTTCTCTGGGAAATACTCGAAACATGATATTTATCAAATTAAAAAAAACGGATAAATTGAGAATATAATGTAAGAGGTGCAATGAACTTAATAAGAATGTTGTCCATAGGGACGATAAAGGTACCAATGTTGCTCGTTGTATCCTCAAATTTTGTGGAATAAAATTAAAGAGATACACCTTCGATAGAGTTGCAAGAAAAACTGTCCTAGAATAATAATAATAAAACAATTTTATATTTATAAGGGTGGAATTTAGACTTCACATCCTCTTCTTACATCTAAATGAGTAGCCATTACTTTCGATAGAGCACAAACTTTGTCTTGGTGTAAATATACGGCAATGTGGATGCGGAGGCAATTCTGAAGTAATTACGAAGAAAAAATTGTTTATTGACTGAAGAAATTAGCACGGAAGGGAGAAAACAATTTAGAGGGCTTAGTAAACAAAGGTTACAAATATCACATCTCTGGGTTGAAATGCCACATGATGAAAGTTAATTGTGCGAGAATAAGTGATTTTCATAAAGAATCTACTCGAGAATGCCGTCCGCAGCAGCACCAAAATTGTTTCAGGCAGAAAATTAAAATCTTTGGGTAACGCGCCGTCATAAACCTTTTCCTATAAAAATACGGCAAAACTGGACTAGAAATTTCAATCGTGAGGTGCTGGATTGGCCCCAAATCTTTACATAAATTATCCGTTACTTGCATTCGATGATTTTACGCACTTTACATGTAACGGTGGATAACAAGCTGGATATACACGATACTTTTCCAATGATTTCAGTATATTGACAGTTATAATTTACCAGAAAGATCTAGAAGAAGTTTTCCTCGCACCTCAAATTACTTTATTTTACAGCAAATACTTCTTTCGCGGATTGATAGACTTAATGCTAAAAAATGAAAGCACTTAGAGGTCGAATTACACAAGAATATATACGATATATTATAAGGAATCGGTTTAAACATTGAAAAATAATTCGTTAGAATGAACACAGGCTCTTATCGTTTTATGCCCATAGAAATTTTAGTCTGCAATCTCGAAGATCAATTGAAATTGAGCGTTTCGATAGAAATGGTATAAAAAGCAGCTAATTTGGTAATATTAGCTATACAGCTTTAGCGCACTAAAGAAAAATCGAGGCGTTAGTCGCTCAGCTTTAAGGACTGCGATTTTCTCTAGTCAAACCGATAATGATCCGAGTTAAAGGAATCAAAACTATTCTACTATTCGAAAAAAAAGAAAATAAAATCTCAAAAGGGTAAGAACAAATTATTACGATACTAACAACTATAGGGAATCAAAATCGAAAAATATATTTAGAAAAAAAAAATCATTTTCAAAATACCAGCGCTATAGAAATTTACTGAAAGAGTGAATCCGAAGGAAACGTAAATGTCATGAAAATAAACAGTTTGATGTGAAAGAGATAAGTAATACGAAGCAGTAAAAAATTTTCTGTAATATTATAGTGAAATGAGCTGATTAATCTTATCTCAATTATCAAAATATCGTTGAATGTCATACATAGCTTACCAGAACTTAAGTAAAACCGACCAACGAGCTACATATTTCGAATTCTCGCTTCCAAATGGTATATTATTGCTACAAAATCGAATAATAGTGATCAGCATCAGATATTACGACATAAAAGAAACGTACGTTACCAGAAAGATAGTGAAGACGTAAATTAAACTGATGTATGTCATTCGCCATTCCTGCAGGGAATGCATTATTTGAAAGGTAGAATAGATAATAATATTTTCTGCACCACTTACTCAAATTAGGAAAACTTCCGTTCAACGCAGGTTAATTCAGACAAGCATTAACTCGATTTAACTATTGGGAACGAAAATTTGAGAAAACCCGCCATCACTATCGAATGGCTTTTAGGTATTTTTATTATAAACGCGAAAAAGCGATTAGGAAAAAAGCGAAATGTACAATTCACTCACGGCGGAAACCAATTTCCATCATGACACCACATAATGGGTTAACCGACGATGGGGATTGAGTGTCCAGAATCTTGCGAAGATCATAAATGTTTTAGCAATTACTTGGCGTTATTCTTGAATTCGGCACTGGGGTACCTAGACTAACAAAAACAGATTTGGATATTTATATGGTACTTCAGAAACATGTACTAAAACAAGTCTTTTAAAACGAAACCGAGCGAACTACTGCATGACGAACATGATTTAAGGACGGGTGATATCATTGAGAGCTAACTCATCGATGGGGACAAGCTTCTATTACTTCATTTCTAATCCCAGAGGTCCACGAATTGCAGGATTAGCGTGTCACTCTACATGTAACGAAATACGCCCAAGGTACACCAAAAGAATGTCGAAGGGAAAATGCTCGAGCCTACGTGGACCTGATCTGAAAACTGATCTTTGCGTAATATTCGATGTTATCATCCGATCAAAATGTCTTCTAGGGGCCGAAAATTGCGACAACCGGCTTTCCTACTTTCAAAGGTTGAACTAGCTCATAGGAACTTTGAATACAAATCAGCCGCCAGCAATGACAATTTATCGGAGAAATAAAAGAGCAATAAACCGCGAGTCCAAAGTTATCGATTACGCTTACTTAAAGGTTATCTCTCCCAATCCTACCTCACAACAACTTCTATTGACTAAACTAATAAATCGCTCTCTCATTTTTATTTTTGTACACTGGCTTGAAATAGCAGTTAAATATTAACAAATGATTAACGTAACCTTTGAGTCATTAAACAGCATGCGATTATGAAGTTTTATAATTGAAAAAATAATGATACGTTCATTTACTCTGCATTCCATTGTCAACCTTGTCTCGCAAAATTATATTCTCTACGAAAGGATGCTTCGGATCTTATATGTGTTAGTATTTGAGAAATGAATTATGATTATAAAATGATGAACATTTTTTCCATTAATTACATTTACAGACATTTACTATCTAATGAATTCTATTCACAAGACTTCGTAGAGTTCGAGTGAAGTATATACTAAAAGTTAATGCGATGAAGACAGCGATAATTTTACACTGATACACATTATACGATGATTTCAGTTTATCGTTCTCCTTTCATAGTTTTTCCAATATACATAATTTTTTGAATTCTCATCAACGATCAATTAAAGATTAACTAACTCAAATAACGTATTCCCTATCTCTAAGTTACTGAGCAATTGATACCACAGACTTGAAAGCTATTATATTAATTGTGCCAAAATATCAATGTTTGATAAACGTTTTGAAAGGAATGGAAGATGAGTATAACAGCATCCCAGTTAATTTAGTAAGGTTAAAACAATGATGTTGCCAATATTAGCAACGACGAAGTATTACTTTGCAATCAAGCAAAAATCAATCAACAGCTCAACACTACAAAGCATGTTATGAAAGGCTTCAGGTTTTGCAGGGCTTCCATCACCAGCTCTGGTAGGGCTTTCGCCCATATTCTACAACAAACGGACGCATTCTTGGGGAAACAAGGTTTAACCAACTGAGATCAAGGAAGGAAGGGCATTAATCATGCTGTTTTTGCAAAATGCAGCTGAGATGCGCTACTCAAGTTTGCTAAAAGCATCGCCTGGACTCAGTTTCATGCTTTTCCAGGCAGAAATCACGTTAGACTACCAAATTTTACGATTTATGTCCACGTGAAAAATATAGAAAATTAATTCCAAGGTAATATTAAGAAATACTAGCGAAAATACGCCAAGAAATATTCAAAGATCATGTACCATACAAAATTTCCTTGGCACATTTAATTTCGTTGCTCATGCTGAAAAAGTAAACATCATGACGCAAAGGTAATGATTAAATCGAACGTTTCCCTCTTATAAAAAAAATTACCAGAGGAAAACAAGTTTATATTACTTTACTCTTCATGTCAAAGATTTAGCAAGCCACCATAAATGCATATAAATATAATTTTCTTTGACGACAAAACAATGTAACAATAATAAGTAAATTTTTGACAAACGAGAAATATAGACAGAAATTAAACATTCCTAAAAAATCGTATCAACGAATAACCCTCATCATTTCGAAATCAACTACATAACTACAAGTTTTTTTGACAGTTACAACCATAATAAACATGAAACTACAAAGATGTCACAGTAAAGGAATCCTCTTTTTCTGCGGAAATTTGTCAATTAAAATGCGAAATAGCTTTTATAAATTCCATGACCGAAGAACACCTTACACAATCAAAATTATGTGAGATGAATAAAGACAGCAAAGGTGAATTCAGAACAGAAGCAACGTTGCGGATGCATGGAAGTTCTATGACTCATAGATTGAATTTTTCCTCTTACCTGCAGCAACCGTCTTCAAAACGACAGGATTTCCATTCCTGCAGCAATGATTCAGCCAAGCAACAACGTCTCGTTGTGTATAACCAGCAACCTTCTGGCCCTGAATCTCAAGAAGTACGTCCTCTTCTTGTAACTTTCCACTAACGTACTTAACTTTGTTTTGAAAAATATCACAAACATAAGCAAATTCACCGTTATCTGATCCACCACGAATTGACAAGTTTAAACTACCGTCATGACCAGTAGTAATAACAGTTTCACGGACACCCTGCCGCCAATGCGCCGCAGCGTCGTGTGAACTAATATCAGACTTAGACTTGTTTGGGGTAGTAGGCCTCTTCTGGCCAGATTTCAGCATTATGACATATTATGAAGCACCACGTATGTCGTTTCACACACAAAAAATTATACCTAAAGAGTTGCATTCACTCATAACCGCAGTTAAACTATGTAAAAACACTGACGGGCCATCACCTAGTGGCCATGTTGATTGTATTTCACGTCCGTTACCGTTGCCAATAGTGAAGTGTCAGGTTCCTTCGATTTTCCAATGCATTTTTTGTCAATACGCCACTTTCATTGATTTCTGCACCCATAAAGTCTTCGGTTCCGATGGCCATCGTACATATACATGTAGTTAATCCACTCACTCTTGCACAGCTGGTCTAATTTCTACGTTAACACCTGTCAAACATTTACTTTTGAAAAGCGGCCTAGTTACCATTACAGCCGCGCATGCGCAGAGTAGAATCAAAGACGACTTGCCAGCGTCAATGGCTCTCTTACGCTCTTTGCCTCACTGTGGATTTGTAATATTAAAGGTTTCCTGAATGTATCGATACTTACACTAAATCGACACTACTACACATTATTATCAGCGAATACTAGGCTTAATAATTGCCATTGTTCCATTATAGAATCACATCGTAATTTTTTGTCGTCGCAGAATCCTCATTTACGTGTTCCGCACCTCCTCACATATTTTAAGGAAGTATGTCAAGAGAAGAAATCGCTCGTTTTCATCGGTAAATGATGCTCGAAATTTACCTCCAATTCTCTCGTGAAAATTAGTTTACCTTCATCGAAACTACTCGCGAATAATCCAAATGGAGGCTAATATTAAGGATTACAAGAATTAAAGAAGTTATTAAAGAAATTAGTATTATTCGTGAAAAAATTGAATCCCCTCCCTTGTTAAATTTTAAATATATCTTCTTACTGCAAATGCTTTGTTCTATCAATATGACAACGTCAAGTTGACTCGACGAATGCAAGATGTTTATTTTCTGTGTTAGGATCTACAATTAAAAAAGACAGTGACTGATATTAAAGGTGCGAACCTTCAAATCAAATAATTATCTTCGATTTAAAAAACCTACAGATATAGTGTAACCTGAATTTCCAAAAGTTTTCTTGGTAAATAGCACGAAGGAGTGGCTTAAGTTTACAAATTTCTCATTTCGCAGCAGTTATGTAGGAAGGTGCCTATCTTGTCCTTTTAAATTTAATTTTTAAAATTTTTGTCACTATCAAAACGATTCTGAGAATACTCAATCAATGGATGCGACAAGGAAACTAATCTTCCCTAACGGTATATTTTGCTGTAAATTCGTAAATAGCGCTTTTTTCTTCTAGTAAAGATATTTGGGATGAAGAAGCATTTACCTCTGGAATAATGTTTTATTAGATTGTGGCTCTAAGATGGTGCAGAATTCAAAGTACGATTGCAACTATACGTAGTTTGTACGTTATTTTAGAGCATAAAATAGTATTTTAGAGAATCAGAACAATGGATTTACCTAAAAATAAATCTTGCAATTGATTACTTTGAAGTTTTATTAGCATTAAAATTATATAATACGTAGATTAGTCACCAGAAAGCTAGAAAAATATGTGAAATACAGAAACTGATATCCATACATTACTAACATAAACAGACAAACGAACTAATTAATGTTTCAAGTCTTGGAAGGAAAGAACTTTACCAGGACAATTTATTAACTCTGCAGATTAATAGCAATCAATTAGAGGAGAAGTAGATACCTCATGATCTAGAATCTTTGGCTATTATCTCATACCTTAGAACAAGAATAGTAATTGAGTTATACAGATCTTAGGTTTATATCACGATCCTTAATTAAGAATTTCCTATAGAGGAAATGTTAAAATACAGCTAATTAATCTCTTAATTTTTGTCTTTGAAATCATTGTTGACAAACAAGACTTGAATGATGAAATCAAGATTGATATACACAAGTTTGTTTGTGGTTTCTTCTCTACTACAGAATAAATTATATCTTTTGACTTCTCACTATAGATTAATGAATCCATAATGTTTATTTTCAATTGAAGCAATCAACAACATTGTTTAAAAGTTATATACTTCTTAGCAAATGCCGATAATTTGCAGTTAAATTAGCATCTTTGATGTGAAAACACCCACTCTTCTCATGCCCGATGAGCAGGCTGATGATATTTACATTTTTGTCAGCAATTTCATTTATTTATAATGTTCATATTTTATTAAATTCATAAATCAAATGAATAGAGAAATACATTTGATCTGTCATATTTGTAGTTTTCCTGCAAATGATAGAGATGTAGACAATTATATTTAGTTCACTTTATATTACTAACTTAGTCATAAGTGATACATGTCATCTTGAGGAAAATTATTGGCTGCTGGTGGTCTTACTGTGATGGTGTTCCATGATTGAAAAGTACGAGAAATTTTTCTTTCTTATGAAATCAAAGAACAATGTAAGATTCAATTGAAACCAAGATTTTCTAAGATATGGCCATTGTTAGGCGAGCTCTACATCAAAATCCATAGAGGGATTGAATTGTCCTGTTCTCTGATCATTAAAAACTTTAAAATACAATTTACATGGTTAATGATATGGAGATTAAGACTTCTAAATCAAGGTCAGGTATCAAATAATTCTAAATGTTCATGGAGATGTTAACAAAAATTTTCAAGGCTTCTTGCCAGCTTTCCTCCATTTACTTATGTATCTGAAAATAGCACAAGAAGTACAGAAGATACCCCATGAGCAACCAGGGGGTGCTAGAGTTCTAGATGGACCTTTTAGGATAGATGGGAAAAGGCACATTTTAGTCAGTATGTAATAAAAGTAAATTCCATGGCAGATCCTTGGCTATATCCTTTAAAGGATATAGCCAAGCCAAGTGGCATTTTCAGTGGATAATATATCGTTAAAGCATTGAGCCACCATACTGATTTTCCTAGACTGGTGATGGTATAATCATAACTGGTAAGACAAATCAAGAGCATTTGTCAAATCTTGAAGCAGTTTTAAAGAGGCTTCAGGACTGAGGGTTTACTGTAAACAAGAACAAATATAAATTTCTGAGGGATTCTGTTGATCTCTTGGGCCATATAATAGATATGAATGACCTTCATGCCTCTGAGATCAAAGTGACTGCCATTTTGAATTTCCCCATTCCCCAAAACATCTCTCAGTTATGGGCCTTTCTTGGTAAGGTGGAATATTACTCTAAGTTTCTACCTCGTTTATCATCCACCTTGGCACCACTACGTCTGCTACTGCAAAAAGATATTAGATGGGTATGGACAAGGCAATTCAAAGCAGTCAAAGACTTAGTTTCTTCAACTAAAGTTTTTGCCCATTATACTCCATCTCTACCGGTAATTCTTTAGTGTAATGCTTCCCTATATGATGTAGGTACAGTGATATCCCACAAATTCTCAAATGGTGAGGAATGGCCCATTACCTTTGCATCTAGGTACCTAAATAAATAAGAGGAAGTATTCTCAAATAGAGAGGCTATAATTTTTGCTGTGAGGAAATTTCAGTTTTACATTTTTGGTAGAAATTTCACACTAAGGACAGACCATAAGCCTTTGACTTTCATTTTTGGAGAGAAGTATTACCCAAATGGCTGCAAATAGACTACAGATATGAGCTGTTATTCTTCAGACATACAATTAAAAAATTGAGTATGTTAGAGCCACAGGCAACAAGGTGACAGACAGTTTGTCAAAGCTACCTCTTCCTATTGAAGAACCAGAAATTCAGGAACTATCATTTTTACATGAAGGTGAGATAAAGTTTTTACCTGTGACTGTTGACAATATTCAACAAGAATCTAGAAAAGATCAGACAATCAGCAGAGTTATTGATTACTGCATTTTTAGTTGGCCCAAAGAACGAAGAAAGAAGAAAACTTAAAACCTGTCAGCAATAGGGAAGATGATCAAGGGTGTCTAATGTGAGGTACAAGGGTTGTAATTTCGGAAGCCTTGAGATGTAATATTCTGAATGAGTTACACTCCAGCCATTTAGGTATAGTAAGGATGAAATCTTTAGCTAGATCATATGTTTGGTGGCCCCAAAAATTGATAGAGATATAGAGTTCCTAGTAAAATCTTCCATGTCATGTTTAGTTAATAAACCAATGCCAAATAAGGCCCCAGTCAAAGAAAGGAGAAGGCCTGATACTCCTTGGCAATAATTGCATAAGGATTTAGCAAAGCCATTCCAAAACAAATTGTTTATGGTCACAATAGATATTTTTTTCAAAATGACCTGAAATCAAAGAACTGAAGACAGGCAGTAAAGAAGAAATTCTTTTTCAACTGAGAACAACATTTACCACATTTGGGTTGCTTGAAGTAATTGTGTCAGACAATGGGTCATGCTTCACTTCTGAGGAGTTTTCCAACTTTTGTAAGATGAACTACAATGAGCACATAAGAGATCCTCCATATCATCCTGCTATTAATGGAGCCACAGGAAAATTTTGTTAAAGAATTTAAAAATAAGGTAAGGGTCTTGTTACATTCTCATGTCCCATTACATGAAGATTTACCTCGGTTTCTATTCAATGGCAGGATAACACCCCACATCACATCAGGAGAGGCACCATGCAAACTTTTGTTGGGAAGAGTCCCAAAATTGATTAAACCAAATCTAGGCAAATGTTACAACAAAAATGTAACAGCTATGGATTTAGGGGAACATGACAAAGTCAGATCGCTTTCAGATGAGGACTTTGTTATGGCTAAACAATATCAGGGCAAAGAAAGATGGGTAATGGGTACTGTTTTAGATGTGAAAGGTAGTAGAAATTATCTAATAAAAACTAATAGTGGACTAATCTGCCACTGACATGTAGACCAAATTAGGAAATTTGAGGAAAGGAGAGCTGAAGTCACAACACCATCAGGAAATAGTGGATCCAGTGCTCCTGGACAGTTGATTGTGAAAAGCACCAGAGAGGAACTAAATAACCATACAGCAGCGAGTGAAAGTGATCCCCATTTTTCTGTGCATACACATGACGAAAATACAGACGATAATGTAGAAATTGTGAACAGTGAGGAAAACCATGAAGTGTGAAAAGGTATCCAACTAGAGATAGGATAAAAAGAGTATTTCTGGACTTGAAAATATGAAAATTTATCATATACCTAGTATAATATAATCATATACCTTGTACCATTTAGTAATTTAATGGAAATTTAATATCATTTGTTGAGTAAAGCAAGAAATTTACAATTCATCTTGAATGTATTTCCTTTATTATTTATTGTCTTGTACCTATACATTTTTTTTATCTTTGAGATTTTTTTCCCGAGGTCTTGTTCATGTATATTTCTTTTTTTTTCTTTTCCCTCAGTAACTCTACTGCATCTGTAATCTCTCTTGATGTTTCTCATTTTCTTTTGAGTAGGAAGGAGGTGATATTATGTATTCAATGTAGTGCACATGCTCAATAAAAGGGCTGATGCTGTCACCTCGTGGCAGTGTAGCAACAGACTCTATGTAGTTTGAATGTCAACGTTATAAAAACACCACAGATAGCTACACATATTCACATCTTTTTCCTTGATGAACACCTGTAAATATTGGACCCCCAACAAAAATCAAACTCTAAACCAATTCTACAGTAGGTGAACATATTTTCCATTTGTATATCTGGGAGTAAGTTGATATGTAATATCAGGATACATTGCATGTACAAATTTAATTTTTATCAACGATACCAGATGTAAGTGAAGTAATTACTTTAAGTTGAATTTTATGGCAAATCCAGAAATTACTAATATATTGTACCCCCTAATTTATTTAGGATTATAAATCCAGAAAAAACATTCCAAAATTTTAAGAGTAACATTGAATATTAACATAAGTTATCTTTTACTTGTATGATTTTTAACCCTCAGCTTACTTGAGCTTGAAGTATTTCCATATTAATATTGTGATTTTATC
>KZ308707.1:43957-77391 GCA_000376725.2 Ladona fulva | reverse complement strand
CTGGTCAGAAACTTGTTTGAGATTTGTTTCCATGTGAATCATCCATGAACATGTCTGAAAATTAGCAAATTATGACAAATTGTAAAATAAATATTTTTCTTTGATTAAGTTACATAAGCATACATCATACTCTCCTCTGGTCAACCTAGCTTTACCTCATTTTCTTAGATTACCATATATTTTTGCCAATTCCTAGCTTAAAATATCCACAATGATCTATCAATTTATCTACTACTAACTATTATCATTGAATTAAGTTTAAGAAACTATGTTATAAAAATTTTAATTCATTTCTATTTTTCTTAAGAATTTCGTTCTCTGTATCTTTCAATACACTGAAAACATTAATAATTTCTAAGAATTCATTAATTATCATTGATAATAAAGTAGATCTCTTACTACTCATTCAAGAAAAAGCATAAAGTTACTAACCTGGTAATAGTACAGCTGAACCTCTTTCATCAAAGTGCTTGCTTTTGACTGTAAATAGCTTTGTCTGTTCAACTGAACTGCTTGCTGAGTCTTTTTATCGATCGTTTTACAGAGTTGAGGTAAACAATTAAATAAAAAGCTATCAGGAAACCAAAGAACATTTCCAATAAGAGTTACTGCAGGAATCTGTGAAAAAAAATAAATGAGGTAATTCAGAGGGATATGATATGGATGTATTCCAGTGAGAAAGAAAATTTAATTTAATCCTGCAAAATTATTTTCATAGCCCAAAATAGATTAAACAACATCAATGGAATAACCAGAAATCAGGAATAAAAGGGACAAAATTCAGCTTAAGTCAATGCAAAAAGAGGTGAAATTCAGGCTACACACATTTTAAGTGGAATCTCTGCCCTAAATGATACACCATTAGAAAAGAACAGATTTGAAAGAAGGAAAATTAACTTCAGCAAGTAAATTATAGGTTAGATGATGATAATGTAAACAAATTTATGAGAAACTTGAACATGATGATAGTAAAGCAAAAATATTTCAACTGCTATTTCAATCCAACTGCTTTCTGATTAACTTTCTTATAACAACTGTTATACCTTGGGTAATACAGAGTAGAAAAGCTGTAAATTTGGTCAGTAAAAGCAACATCAATGCAAGCACATTTTCCTAATTCATAAACTTAACACACTGAAAAAATTTACATAATGTAAATAGTTAGATATTGGCAATAGCTAATTTAATTCATATTCAACTTATATGATGCAAAATGAGAAGTTCATAACTAGAGTTGTTCAAAGTTGAGATACCTCTGTATGTAAGAAGAAGTAACATTAGCACAACACAACAGTAAGTTCACTTTACCTTTCGACTCAGTTCCCACAGCTGCTTGAAGCTTTTTTTGTCTAAAGAACCAAAAAGGTTGAAATTTAGAACACACAGGGCACACCCTTTTATCCACAGGTGCAAATTATCAGAATCCAATTGTTCTTGAACCTTAATCTCTAAATCTGAAATTGTATTCTTTAAATGCAATGTAAATTCATCAGATAAGTTCTGATTTTTGCTGATTATCCCTTTGCTGTTCTTGAATGACTGGTCTGCACAGCGCTGGTACAAGAAGAAAAACCAATAAAATTAATAATATGCAGATGAGACAAGACCACTAAATTAACTACGTAACAGGTATGGTAAAGTCAAACAAATGCAACTTAAAAACAATATTCAAGTTTGAAATTGTCTTATGGTTCAATTTTTGATTAATAAGAAAGAATAAATTTAGATTCTAACATTAAACAAAAATCAGAAGAATGTAGTAGTAAATTAGGAAAGAGATGATTTCACTTTAATACACCAAATATAACACCTGTATATTCATGAAAGGGGGTCTCCAGTTACAGAGATGCATGATTATAAAAGTCATAAAAATTTCTATGGTCTCCATGCAATCCTCACAATTATCAATAATTTCCAGCACTCTTTAAGAGTAAACAAAGATGAAAACAACAGAATAAATAATACTAGTCAAACCTCCGTCTGCAAGTAACTAGATTTGCAAGATAAGCAAAAATTTTTAACAAATTTTAACTTGATATACAAGCAAGGTCTTGCAATACAAGCCTGTTTCATCTATCGAGTGACACAAGATGTACTACTTCCCTAATAATCATTAAGACATATATTTATAAGTTTTGGAACAAATCACTATTATCTGGGTTTCTATTGTTTCTTATATGGCAATTGCTTTGATATATGAGTGCTTCAGATAACATTTTCTGGAATGAATTATGCTCACAATTCAAGGTTTGACTGTGATATTCTTAATGCATTATGATCAATTACTTAAGATATCAACAACGAAATATTTACAAATTAAACAGATTCTACGGATATAAATGCATGAAAATTCACTTCTTCAATAAGCTTACCTGGAATATAGTTCCTTTCAGAAGCTTCTCTTCTATTTCATGAATTATTCTCTCATACAACTTCAGTTTACTACCTTCTAACCCAAATTTTGAAGGATCTTGTTGAACTGATTTAATTGTACGCTTATACAAGAGCCAATGTTCAATTATGACATGATGACTAGCTATTATTTCATCCAGTGTTATCAGTATCACTAAAACATCTCCAAGACGCTCAAATACCACCTGGAATAGGGCAACATAATTCAAATTGAAGCACTTTTCAGAAATGTGGCAACCAAAGAGTCATAATGGCCCATTATGATAAATTTAACTTTTCTTAGCCTGTGGACAATCAAATTTACGATGAAATATGAGCAGTCATTTAAATTACACAGCCACAATGCAATTATAAAGTGTAAAATATCTTGAGAATATCAATAAAATAATGTAAAACTTGACTAACTCATAAAAATAAACGCAGGTAGCGTTTTGATAGATTACAATTACCTCCATCCACTGATATGTCATTTCTCAGCCTTAATCAGTTAAGAAAGTTTTGGAAAATTTCTCAAGAATACAAACTATTCAAGGCTATGCTATTTGCTTCTGTGTATATATTTAAGCATTAATTAACTAAATTCAAATTCAGTATCCTCTGAAAAAGGTATATTTTTGAGTTGCAATAGACTGGCCAGATCCCTTACATCCCAATCTTGGAGATTCTTTCAAATGGTTCTTTATTCAAATACTTATATTGCAGCAGTGTAATAGATCAATATAATTTGTTTTGGCCTTTGTTAAATACTTTTTTCAAATATACAATTAATTACTTCCTAGGAACTGTTTCTCTCTCGCATCTTATTGTTAGTGTTCATAAGAAATGCACAATTGAACAGAGAATAACAGTAGGTTTCAACAAAATTCTCATTTATCTTTACTTACATAAACAAATACAAAAACAAATGTTTCAATATTCTCAATAACTTACCTCACTGGAAATTTGCAGGATCTTTTTATGATGTAATATAAATGTTTTAACTTTTAGTACAGTTTTAGGAATTAAACACATTTTAGATACTTTCCCAAAAGGAAACTGATACAATATGGCTATCAAAACATTGGCAGAGTGAGTTAATTACAGTTACTTTTCGAAATTTATATTATTAAACATGTAAAATCATTATTCCATGCACTGCTAACTTGTGAAAAAGTAAGAAATACAGCATGAGATACAACAGAACACTCTACAAAGGATACTGATAAAAGTAAAGAATAGAAATCTGGAATGGATGTAAAATGAGATACATTAAACAAAGAGAATGTTAGAAAAAAAAGGAGATGGTTACTCTATTTATCTATTAATTTGTAAGCATAGGGAGGAGTGCCAGTGACAATCGAAGAGTATATTCCATGGTAGTTTTAAACTCCTAGAATAGTTTTTAATAACAAAGTTTTTGAAAGGGGAAGTCAACATGGTTAGATTTTTTCACCAGAAGCATACAAGAAAAATAAATGATATTTACATCACCAAGTGGTTGCAGAAAGAACATAGGAAGGTAAACTTTACATTAACAGGGGAAATGGCACCTACATTTATGAAACTGCCATAAGCTATTCAGTCAGCTACTTCTTTTCTGATGTTTGTTTATGAATTGTTCATGAATCAAGGCCATCATAAGGCCTACCTATTGTGATACTGATTGAAAATTACTCTGAGAAAAAATACATCCAAAAGTATTGATAATTATATTTGACTCAATACATGAACAATTTTTTCCTTAAATGCACTGAAAGTTTTTATAGATGCATCATAATAAAGGCTGGCAAAGGGATAGAGATTGCACTCAATTCCTCTTTATTCATTCAAAAGTCGCTGCTCTAAGCTGATGAAATTCTACCACAGAAAATAAATACTGTAATTTTTCATACGACCAACATAAAAAACACACATTTAATGTTTTTCACACAGATGTATTGTATTTAAGTTTATTTAGTATATTCAAATGACTTACTTTATTTAGTAAATGTATTGATAAGTATATACGAGGGTAAGGTGAAAATTTCTCGGCCTGACACAGAGATGGCGTTCCAATCAGCAAAAATTTATGATCCCTGCCTGGGCGCACATGTCATTAGTTCATAAAACAAGTTTCAACTTGTTCTCTCAAGTAGTTTGTTTATACATATAGTAGCAGTAGACGTCTTTTTTGTTTTTCGTTAAAATGGATAAACTTGAATATCATGCGGTCATAAAATTCTTTGTTTTGGATGGAGTAACACCTAAGGAAATTCATCTGAAGTTGACAAAAGTATATGGGGACTCTGCTCCTTCAATGTCAACCATTAAAAAGTGGGCAGCTGAATTTAAACGTGGTCGCACATCCCTTGAAGATGACCCACGCAAAGGACAGCCAAAAACTGCAACCACACTGGAAACCATCGAAAAGGTGCACGATATCATGTTGGACGATAGGCTAGTGAGATAGCTGAGGCCGTGGGGATATAGGAAGAAAGGGTGCAAAACATCTTGTGCAAAGAATTGGGGATGCAAAAGCTCTGCGCAAGGTGGGTGCCACATTTGCTGAATGCCAATCAAAAGCAAATGCGCAAGCGATTTTCACAGCAATGTTTGGACCGATTCAAGAGGGCGCCGACCGATTTTTTGCAGTGATTTGTCACCATGGATTAGACATGGGTCCACCACTACACGCCAGAAACAAAACAGCGGTCGAAGCAGTGGGTGGAAGCTGGTGGTTCAGCACCAAAGAAAGCGAAGTCGATTGCATCTGCAGGAATGGTCATGGCCAGTGTGTTTTGGGATGCGAAAGGGATCCTGTTAATTGATTACCTTGAAAAAGGCAGAATAATTACAGGCAAATATTACTTCAACCTTCTTGACCAGCTGGATGGCAAAATTCGCGAGAAGAGGCCTGGCTTGAATATGAAAAAAATCATCTTTCACCAGGACAACGCACCTGCTCACAAAGGTGCAGTGGCGATGGGAAAAATACAGTATTTGGGGTACAATTTGCTCAGACATCCCTCCTATTCTCCTGATTTAGCACCCTCAGACTTCCATCTGTTCCCAAACTTGAAACAAATTTTTCTGGGAAGCACTTTGCTTCCAATGAAGAAGTTGAGAGGGCCGAAGATGGATATTTTCAAACAAACAAAAGATGTCTACTGCAACAATACGTGTAAACAAACTACTTGAGAGAACAAGTTGAAACTTGTCTTAAGAACTAATGACACGTGCACCCAGGCAGGGATCATAAATTTTTGCTGATTGGAATGCCATCTCTGTGTCAGGCCGAGAAATTATCACCTTACCTATGCATCAGTAAAATCTTCATGTTAAAAATGCTTTCCCAATACAAGAATTTCATGCCTAACATAATTATTAGTTTGGCATAAAAAACTGGGTGGTGTCTTAGACTTTGACATACTGAGGGAATAAAGCAGACAATTTCTTCAACCCATTTTGTGATTGCCAGGATAAGCTGAGCTGAGATACTGAAGGAACAGCAGACAAGGATGATCTATCTTTAGATATCAACAGGTACAACTATGATTTAAAAAACTATCAAAACAATCTTGATGAGCCCTAAGTGTTAAATAAAACTAGATTTTAAAAACAATATAAAAAACCTTTACTGATCTACAATAAAAATTCTTCTGATTTTACCCCCAAAATACTCCACATCGAAAATGAAAGAAAAAAATTAAATTTACTTGAGCAGCTAGAGATCCTTCTCCACCAAAAAATTCTTAACTGCAATTTAGTCAAGGAACACATTTTTCAAATTCATTCTGCTCTCCTCACCGCCCCTACCACTTTGTTATACTTTGTAACTCTCTTTTCCTTATCACCTTTACCCTTCCCCTTCCTTCCACCTACCGCTCCCCTCTTTACCTATAAAAACCTAATACTCCTGTATTCCTTGGCTTGATAATGACTATGATTAGTCAAAACTAGTCACCAACGAATTTTATTGTGGATCAGTAAAGGTCTTTTATATTGTTTTTTAAAACGTAGCTTTATTTAACACTTGGTGTAATGTAAGAATTCCACAATGTTACGTCCTCTTCCGTGAATTTAATCTTGATGAAATTAAAAAAGATCTAACCAACAGGATTGTGGATTCAGATGAAACGGGAGGAAAAAGAAATATTATAACATTTAAAAGAAACTGTTAAAATGCAAAGTTTCAATCTTGATTCAGATAGAGGGACCAGATTGATGTACTTGAATACTGTAGGAAGCTTTTCGATAAGTTCGTCACTACGGATCTCGGGGAGGAGATAGTTGAGTTTCTCATCCCAGCTAGTAACGCACGTAATCTTCGAAAGAAAACGGAAAAGCGATACAGGGAAATAGTTGCCTGGATGGATAGATATTTTTGGTAATTTTTCCCGCGAAGTATCAGAGAAGCTAATAGCTATCCAGGGTAGTTAGGGATATAGGTGTTTTACACTCCCTGCCACGTGCCATTAGCGGTTTGCAGGGCTTAAATGTAAATGTAAAAAATACAATTTAATTAGGATAGAGGAAAAAAGCAAAACTTAGGTACCTATTATTCAAGAATGAAGAATACAAGGATAAAATGATGCATCTACAGATATAAAAATTGAGGTTTATATTGTTATATACTAGATACAGAAAACTAATAAACTGGAAATAAAGGATTGAAGGAGCAGCATGAACAAAAAGATAACTGCAGTACAAGAAGATGTATGACCTGAATGTAGCAATGAGAGGAGCAGCTTTTTAAACATGCATTGAGAAAAGATCTGTGGAAGAAGAATAACAGTAAGATGGCAAATGAGCAGAGATAAAACTAACAGGAAAACATTTAATAACCTCCTAACTTTCCTAAATCAAACTTACGACAACCAGAAAAGCCTTGATTTTTGTTAACTTAATATTTTAGCAAAACTTATCAAAGGCTCTTCTGCTTACAAATAGAAAGGTAAGAAAATTTAAGGCGGTAGGTTAACATAATTTCTATAATTAAGAGAGGAGAAAAGGTTTTTGAAATTTTTACCGACAAGATTAAGATTAAACAACTGTTTACTGTTACAGATGCTTTGTATAACTATTGTAAATCAAGTTTTTACACCACAAAAATTTTCACTTAATAAATATCCTACAAAATGCTAATAAAAAATTTAAAACAGAGGTAACGACCTGAAAGTGTACATCAGAGGCACTGATGAATCCAGGTGTTATATTTGAAGAATCATGGACTGCAGATAGTTGCTTTACTATTTGGCATACCACTTGTTCACATCGAGCGACGAAGCAGAACATTTCTTGTAACAAGGGAATGAATCGGCTGACAGAAGTCTGCACGTCAAAGTTGTTAGTTCCAGGTACCCCTAAAACAAAGAAAAAGTTTATTTAAAAATATTTTCCTTCTAAAAAAATCAATGGGGAGACGAAAAATATTAAATATATACCTTCACCGTAAAATAAAAGAGCTCCATAATACTTGTTTCTTGCTTCCAATTGGAGTCTTTCCACCTCAACGCATAAAGCAGCTAAAGCAGTTAGAACTTTATTCAAAATTTTGTTGTCGGTATCTATTAATTTCAGCAAATTTGTCTGTTCGTACGGCAAAAACTGCATAGGTGAAATGTTATTATATCAAAATTTATACTTATGCTGTAGGATATACCTCTCAAGTATGAGAGATTGTTCTGAGCATATGATACATAAGACACGATATTTTAAATAAGGACTTTACCTTCAAGGAAATTGGATCTCGAGTAACATCCCATGCGTCATTGATACTTTCATCGAGGGCTTCCTCGATTCCTTGTAACTGAGATGCATAGTCATCTAAAAATTTCCTATACGTACGCAACTGAACTTCACCAGCAATTTCTGCATAAAAACGAAAACAATATAAAATATTATTAACAGCGACAAAAGAAAATATAGAAACGCCCAAGTCGGCTGATGTTTTCAATTATAGAGATCATGTGAGAGACATGTCAAAACTAACTTACTGTGAGTACCATCCTCTAGGTCGGAACAATCCCATTCCAAAATACCGGACATAATTTCTTATATCATTATGCATATGGGGCTCCCGAATAGCCAAGTGGGCAACGCGTTCGACTTCAGTGAAAGCGGTACCCGGTTCGATACCCGGAGGGAGCCTACGTGCGAAATGACCTAAGCTGTCGAAGCACTTTTAACAATACTACTAAAACATTATGCACATGGTACAATTCCTTCAGTTTCTCATCTATCACCGACAGCTAAAATCGCTACTATTATCTAAAATAAGCACCGCATTTGCCATCTGCTGGCGAGGAACGATAACTCGTAATCGACATTCAACTCACCGGTTTTTGCTGTATGTCACGTGGGCTACTAGAATTAATTTTCGACATGAATTTTGTTGGAAGATTGTGTCTTGAACTTCTCTCGCATTTTGTGGACAACTGTAAATCGCAGTGAATGGTACTTTCTTTATTTTCTGTTCTAGTGATCCTGCCCCATTGTTCATTCGTACACTAATTTTCGTAATTGATATATAGTCACATTTTAGTAAATGGACACGTGTATTTCTTCATCAAAACTTGCACTGATTGAGAATCAAAGACTCGGTACGTTACGCTTCTTATATAACTCCGGTAAGATTGAATTAGAACCAAGTGAAGATGAAAGTTATTAACATGAGAATTAATTCCCATGTAAGAGCATGTGTATCCGCTGTTACCAGTTTCAAAGACTTAAGATAGGTTAATTCGCTATTAATTCTTACTGTTCGCGGTTATTCTCTATTAATTCATTTTCCCTGCTATTGTACCAATAATGCATTTTTCATGAATTTGGGGTAATTTTGGGTGAGATCTTTTAACAGAAATCATGCTTTCATCTTCGTCGTATTCTAGCTTCCAGTTTTTACCATCCGTCATCCAAAAATACGGCTCCTTGTGTTTTTGATCAGTCAAACTTCTTTGTCATGTCATTTTTTTCGCGAACTTTAAGACATGTGAAACTTTTTTTCTTGTGGTGTTAACTTTTATTCGTAGTACACAATGGGAAAGTTTTCCTACGAGTCAACAGTGTAGATATTTTATAACAGGTAAACCTTGATACCTTTCCAAAGGTTTATTGCAAATACGACTGGTTTTAACTCCGAAGAAGCATTTTCAGGAGAACATTCGAAATTTTTCAACAAATACGTAGTTACTCAACGCTATTGCGCAGAAATAGGTAGCATAACTTACACCTCACGCTTTCGCATATTGGTTACATCTTGATACATTTTCAGGATTTGTTCTGTGAAGTTTGTTACCATCTCGATGTTTTAATGAAATCTAAATTTTCAGAATCGAGGTTTGCCTGTCAATTTCTAACTTTTCGTTTTTGTTTTTGGAAAATCACAGTACACAAAACCACTTCATTTAATTAAAACTTTTGCCTTCTTCACAAGCTTTCGGTGAATTTGTTTCGCAATTTATAGTCTTTATATGTAAAAAATTATCAACACGTTCGAGATTCTTTTGACTTGAAACTTTAGGTTTGAGTACGTCTGCGGGATTGGGCAAGCTTGTCGCACTATGTTGCTTCAAATAAATCTTAATAGGCATTTTTATGCGAGTGAAGTGTAGTGTAAGGAAAACATGAATCTACTGTACGGTACTAAAAATTGTCGACCATAATGCATTACTGGAAATATTGAGTCTTCTACTAGTACCTGTATTTTTCCAGAATTTTGATTATTCCTTTGAATTTTCATTAAGAAGTGAATTTACTTATACATGTTATTCTATTATCATTGGCCTTGCAAATAATTGTTCACTTTTGCAATTACTGGTGTCGTTTAATCGAATTGAAATGGAGTTTAAACCATTAACTGCCAAATTTATCCCACAAATTTCTTTGCTTCTCGTTCTCGTACATTTTCTCACACATTCAACAACCATGTCTTTATCTTCACACCAGTATAATTGCTATTGAGGAAGGGAGTGGTACTCAGTGAAGAAAAGGATGCCAATAATTTTTTTGATGCAATCGTTTCAAAGGAAAGCTGATGAAATGATGTTATTGAATGCTCTTGGATGCTTTGAAGAAAGATTTCCTTCCAGCCTTTTTTGGGTCAGATATTGGTGAAGAAAGATCTAGAGACGCGCTGGCAACAGAGCTTCTGAAATCCATCAGAGGAATTGAATGATTTTCAAGACAATATAGTGTATTGGAATTTACCAATACTACATCAACAGCATTGGTAAGCAAAGGGAAGTACCATTTTCCCCCTCACTCTGATTGTGTATATTTGGATGATCCAATCCATTTCATTGACCCCACCCATGTGTCTTGTATTCTGTGAACAGTTTGGGCTGGGAGACTAGTATCTCTTTCTTGTTAACCCAAATCCATTGCTTCTCCTGTGACATAGGTTCCATGGTCTCATGGTTGCTTAGTAGCTTTACACAGCTGTTGTATTGTCGAATAACACCCTAAATTTCATTATGGGAATGACATTGGTAGTTGCATGTGACGAATCTTCGTGAAATCACCAACACGTGCTTCAAGCACAGCAGGTTTATTGTTAGAGCTGTTCCTCCGCTTGCGACTACAGAGAGAGTGGCGTGCAACGCCAAAGGCCAACCTATACTTACAGATTGAGCATCGTGGTTCGCACAAAACAAATGAAACACTTAATATACAATAAGAATAAACAATACATAACAGCATTTACCTAGTTCTCTCTTCTTCATTTCCTTGTGAGTCACAATCAGACTTGTTCAATTGAGCAGTCCCTCTTGCCCTGACACCAATATCCTGCAAATATTTTATTAAGGAGAATCTTGTGAAGAAATTGTCATAGTGAACTTTGTGAGATTTAGGTGTCTCTAAAATCAAAATCATTTTCAGAACAACAGATGTCTCAAGTCTGGACATACCTTCATTGTGATCACTGCCTGTAGCCTTGCCTTCGTACACCTGCATCTAACAATAGCCTGTTTGTGAGCAGCAAATCACCCGGTGTTTGAATCCAAATCTTACAAACTTATCATACATAAACTGCTTGAGGTAATGGTCCCCAAAATATCGGACCATTTGTTCATCACTGCTCCAACTTTCAGAAGACGCACCAGATTGCTGAAAGTTTACATTTAGTTTGTCAATCAAAGGTGACAGTTTTGAAGAGCTTCTTCCTTTCATTTGCTGGGATACCTTTCAGTTGAGAGTTATCACTGAGATGAAGGTAGTGTTTTAATTCCAGATGCCTGTTTCAACTTATTCATTATTTCACACATTAAATGGCCATGCTTTCATCTTCACACCAGTATAATTGTTCTTGATGAAGGGAGTGGTACCCAGTGAAGACAAGAATACCAAAGAAATTTTCTGATATAATTGTTTGAAAAGAAAAACTAGCTAGCTATGCTATGCAGGAACTGGCTGCATAGTCCCTCTGCAGAACTGTGGTCGGGTGGTTGAGGGAACAGGGATTGCAGGGGAGGGTAGGGTGGCACACATGGACCATCAACCTTCGTAGATGGAGCGGTGACTTTGGTGTTACTCGATGAGGGAGCATAAGTGAACTCTGGAGTAGGATTTAAGATTTTGTTTATATTATTGGGGAGGAACTGGGAACATAGCCATTCTGATGCACAGTATAAAGCACTTGATGCACTGCCCACAATATAGCTAATGATTCCTTTTCTGTTGTGGAATACGATATTTCCGGACCCTTGAATGTCCTGCTAATGAAGGCAATGACCTTGTGTTTACCTTCCTCACTCTTGTCCTGAGTATTTTAGGACAACTCATTGCACCATAAGGGGTGGTTGAGGGAAGCTGAATTCAGGGGGAGAGAGTCACAGTTGGACCAATAGCCTTTGCAGATGGAGCAGTGACTGTGGCGGCACTCTCATGAGGGAGCATAGGTTAACTTTGGAGTAGGATTTGAGATTTTGTAGTTATTTTTTGGGCAGGGGTCTGTGGCGTTGTCCCTCTGCGGCATAGTGAAAAGCACTAGTTGTTATCGACCTTAAGGAAAATTGTATGTGGGGTCTCCCATGTGTCCACCGCTAAGGAGTCCAGAAGCCTTCCTCCTTTGCAGATAACTGTGGGTTATTTTCTGCCCCCCTCTAACTTAGCTTGTGATTGCAAGCACATAGAACTGGAGTGAAGTTTCAGCATTAGATTCCAATGGGGACTGTCGGAGGAATGGAGCAGTGAACATAGTCTAAATAACAGAACATGAAATCCTGCCTACTAATGAAAGTATTAGCTGCCTAGGAAGATGAATTGTCCTGAACTATCAAAGAACTAAGTATTTTGTGGCAACTCATTGCACCCTAATGGGTGGTTGAGGGAAGAGGAATTTTGGCGGGAGAGAGTCCCACTCAGACCAATGACCTTGGCAGTGTAGTGGGGCCTGTGGTGGCACTCTCAGAGGGAGCTTAAGTGAATTCCGGCATATGTTTTAAATTTTTGATGATATTTTTTAGCTTTAGGAATTCTGAAATGTAGATAATTCCCATTTAGATAATGCAAATAGAAGTGGAGTGAAGTGTAAGGAGTAGATTCCAATGGTTACTGTTAGAGGAATGGGGTGGTGAACATAGGCTAAATAACAAAATGCAGCCTCATGACCTACAGCTAACTAATTTAAGCACTTTACTGCCTAGGAATATGAATGTTCACGAACTACCAACAACCTAAGGGTTTTGTGGCAACTCATTGCACACTAAGGGGTGGTTGAGGGAGCAGGAATTTCAGGGGAGGGTGGCACACATGGACCATCAACCTTCGTAGATGGAGTGGTGACTTTGGCGTTACTTGATGAGGGAGCATAAGTGAATTCTGTCATGTTTTAAATTTTTGATGATATTATTGGGGGGACCTGGCTGTATAGTCCCTCTGCAGAACTGTATAAAGCACTTCTTGTCTTCGACCTTAAGGAAAATCGTATGTTCGGTACAACCAGTGTCCGCAGTTCAGGAGTCCTAAAGCCATATTCCTTTGCATATGACCATGGCTTTTTTCTTCTCTACTTGAACTTAACTTGTGACTGCGAGCACATAGAAGTGGACTTAGGTGTAAGGAGTAGATTCCGATGGGGTCTGTCAGATGATTGGGGTGGTGAACACAGGCTAAATAATAGAATGCAGCCTCATGACCTACAGCTAAATTATATAACGACTTTACTGCCTAGGAATATGAATGTACATGAACTACTAACTACCTGAGGATTTTGTGGCAACTCATTGCACCCTGAGGGGTTGTTGAGGGAACAGGAATTTCAGGGGATGGTGGCACACATGGACCATCAACCTTCGTAGATATAGCGGTGACTTTGACGTTACTTGATGAGGGAGCACAAGTGAATTCTGTCATGTTTTAAGTTTTTGATGATATTATTGGGGGGAACTGGCTACATAGTCCCTCTGCAGAACTGTATAAATCACTTGTTGTCTTCGATCTTAAGATAAATCGTATGTTTGGTACCTCCAGTGTCTGCAGTTCAGGAGTCCTAAAGCCATATTCCTTTGCATTTGACCATGGCTTTTTTTCTTCTCTCCTTGAACTTAACTTGTGACTGCGAGCACATAGAAGTGGACTTAGGTGTAAGGAGTAGATTCCGATGAGGTCTGTCAGATGATTGGGGTGGTGAACACAGGCTAAATAATAGAATGCAGCCTCGTGACCTACAGCTAAATAATATAACCACTTTACTGCCTAGGAATATGAATGTTCAACTACAACTACCTGAGGATTTTGTGGCAACTCATTGCACCCTGAAGGGTGGTTGAGGGAACAGGAATTTCAGGGGATGGTTGCACACATGGACCATCAACCTTCGTAGATATAGCGGTGACTTTGGCGTTACTTGATGAGGGAGCAAAAGTGAATTCTGTCATGTTTTAAATTTTTGATGATATTATTGGGGGGAACTGGCTACATAGTCCCTCTGCAGAACTGTATAAAGCACTTGTTGTCTTCGACCTTAAGGAAAATCGTATGTTTGGTACCACCAGTGTCCGCAGTTCAGAAGTCCTAAAGCCATATTCCTTTGCATTTGACCATGGCTTTTTTTCTTCTCTCCTTGAACTTAACTTGTGACTGCAAGCACATAGAAGTGGAGTGAGGTGTAGATTCCAATGGTTACTGTTAGAGGAATGGGGTGGTGAACATAGGCTAAATAACAAAATGCAGCCTCATAACCTACAGCTAACTAATATAGGCACTTTACCGCCTAGGAATATGAATGTTCATGAACTACCAACGACCTGAGGATTTTGTGGCAACTCATTGCACCCTAAGGGGTGGTTGAGGGAACAGGAATTTCAGGGGAGGGTGGCACACATGGACCATCAACCTTCGTAGATTGAGTGGTGACTTTGACGTTACTTGATGAGGTAGCAAAAGTGAATTCTGTCATGTTTTAAATTTTTGATGATATAATTGGGGGGAACTGGCTACATAGTCCCTCTGCAGAACTGTATAAAGCACTTGTTGTCTTCGACCTTAAGGAAAATTGTATGTTCGGTACCTCCAGTGTGCACAGTTCTGGTGTCCTGGAGTAGGATTTAAGATTTTGTTTATATTATTGGGGAGGAACTCGGAGCATAGCCATTCTGATGCACAGTATAAAGATCAAACGGCACTCTCCTGAACTACAGCTAAGTAATGAAAGTACTTTGCTGCTTAGGAAGGTAAATATTCCTTACTACTAGACACCTGAGTATTTTAACAAAACTCATTGAAACCTTGAGTACGGTTGAAGGAAGAGCAATGCAGTGAGGAAAGAAGTACGCTCTTACATATGACCTTGGCTGATGCGGGGTAACTTTGGAGGTGCTGTCATAAATATGCTATCACTTCTTCTTGCACTCTGAAACAGAAAATTTAGCATACATGCTTATTTACAGGAAGGATATTGTAACGAATTTTCCAGATCGTTCCAAGAAAAACCGATACTTTATCCACAAATAAACGCAAACTCAAATGAATACTTATCAGACAATAAATAAAGCAAGTAACAGAACAATTAAAGTCTGGATCACGGTGGCACAATTCTTGCTTTCCACGTGTCGCTTAGGCTCCTCCAGAGGCACCCCACTGATTTTTTGTTGTTGTTCCCTCTTCCGATCTTTCCTTCTGACTAACAGCCAACTCCAACGCCGATCCACACTTTCTCTTCCGCCACAACTTCCGTTCACCTGGTTCATTCACCAGGCATAATGCCTGTCTACGACTTGCAACTGGTGCTTTCCGGACTAGCCCTGTTTTTAGCATCTATAGTGATGCTGGTGAGCCACCACTAGAGATCAGGCGAAACATCCTGATGTGCAACTATGTCAGCAAAATTTTAGCCCTACCGACACACCCAAGTTTTAAATCTGTTTTTAACCATAATTTATTGAACGTTTTTAATAGAAGACCTCGTGCAATACAACCTCTTGCTGTACGAGTCCACAGATTTTTAGAAAACAAAGACATAGTGCTTCCCAACATCATGCGAGCATGCCCATTCAGTTTACCACCTTGGAAGCTGTCCAGGCCTGATGTCTCATTTGGGTTGGCTGCTCAACCAAGGGCCACTTTGCTCCCTGATGAACTGCGGTCCAGATCCTTGTTGGCACTATCTGAATTCCAAGGTTTTAATATTGTATATACAGATGGATCGAAGACGGATGCAGGGTGTGCAAGTGCATTCATTGGCTCAGGTCTTTCACATGGGGTCAAGCTACACCCAATATGCAGTGTATTTGTAGCAGAGCTAATGGCCATCAAGCTTGCCCTAGAAATCATCCAGGATCAAGAGCTACCCACTCTCATCTGTTCCGACTCAATGAGTTCACTGAATGCCATCACCTGCTATGAATCTGCACACCCACTTGTCCAGGAAGTGCAGTATCTGTGCAGTAGACTTAGTGAGAGAGGCGTCCAAGTAAAATTTCTATGGATTCCTGGACATGTGAACATCGAAGGAAATGAGGCAGCAGACAGGGCAGCAAAAGAAGCCACAAGAAAGCCTACAATAGATTTTGAAGAAGTGTCCTCAGGAGATCTGAAGTCCCAACTCAAAAGTATTGCCCTCAAGGACTGGGAAGAGCAATGGTCTTCACTAACTGGGAATAAGTTACGTGCAATTAAAGAAACCATTAAACCTTGGGGCTCTTCTGTCAGAAAGAATAGGAGGGAGGAAGTAGTTTTAACTCGTTTGAGAATTGGACATAGTGCACTAACGCACTCATACCTTTTTACAATTCCCCGTATACCTCCCCACTGTGACAAGTGTAACACCCAACTCTCTATATGTCACATCCTCACTGAGTGCAGGATCTATTCTAGTGAACAGGAGAGGTGTTTGGGAGCAAGCACACTGAAGGATGTCATTGCAGATGATCATGGCAAGGCAGACAAAGTTATTTCTTTTATGAAGGAGACTGGACTCTTCCAAAGAATCTAACATAAATGTGGGGCTTTTCCTTTTCCCCCTTTTTATTTTATTTAATTTTTATTCATAACACTATGGCTAACTCACCGCATTGCTACAAATAATATTCATTGTTTATTGTTCCTTTTGAAGTAGAAATTAAATTATGGTAATTTACTATCACTGTTAATAACCAGTATGCTGAGAAGGTGCAAAATGACCTCAGCTGTCGAGGCACCTATCAAATCTACTACTACTACGTTCTTGCCTACAAACCTGGAAATATTAAACGGACCAGAATACAAATGATAGAATTTGTGAAATAAGCCTTGTTCTGTATTAGACAAACGTGGTGTTCTTTTTTCTTGTTTCACCTTTTCCTGCAAAGAAAAGGTGTACGATTTTGATTTTTGTTTCTTTTTTCTCTTGATGATGATGCTGAGGCGGTGTGCCTACATAGAGTGCCAGAGGCACTTAGACCTATTTGGTCCATTGTGCCATCCGCCGTAACGAAATTACCCATGAAGTCCTATGGCCTTACAAAAGGCCAAGATGCACCCCATGGGTAAATCCCTAATGTCCCTGGGCTCCTGAAAGAGGGTTCCCATGAGACGAAGCCGTGTCCTGGCAATAGCCGGGCATTGACACAGAAGATGAATTGTAGATTCCTCTTCTTGGTTACACCATCTGCAGCTTGGAGAATCGGTAATTCCCATGTTGAAGAGATGTTTGTTTACCAGGTAGTGTCCTGTTAGTAGGCCTACCATCGTTCTCAGATTCCTCCTATCAAGCGATAGGAGTTTCTTGGCATAGCTGGAGTTTGGACCATCACAAAAACTCCTAGCTTGTCTTAATCCCTGAGTTGATTGCCAGATGTTTAGGTGTTGGGTTTTTGCCCAATCCCTAATTGCAGCCCTCAGAACAGCAGGTGAAATAGGTAGAATTGGCTCTGGGCCAACAGGATCACTGAGAGCACCTCTCTTGGCTAGCTCATCGGCTTTTTCATTTCCGGGAATACCTGCATGTCCTGGTACCCAGAAAAGATGTATGTTTCGCTGCTTAGCAAGGGCATCGAGCTCTCTGCGACACTCTAGCACCAGCTTAGACCTGCACCAGGATGAGTTAAGTGCCATTAGGGCAGCTTTACTATCGGTGCATATGTGAATAGGTCCAGGTGACTCTATCCCTTTAATGACATGCAGACATGACAGAATTGCAAAGACTTCTGCCTGAAAGACTGTCACATGCTTTCCTAATGAAATAGGTATATTTATTAAGGGTGATTCACAGTAGACCCCCGCTCCAGAGTTACCATCGATGTTTGATCCATCCGTGTACAAAGCTCTGGATCCATGATGGATGTGTTTCCCTTTACTCCACTCTTCGCGAGAGGGATAGTGGGTTTTAAAGGCTGGTGCCTTTGCGTTAAAGCTTGCCACCAGGTTATCGTGACCCATCTCAAAGATGGGACTTGTATTACTTAGGTCAGACCATAGCTTTCTGTGACCGGATATATATCCAATCTCATACCATTGGCCAGAGTGCTTCAATTGCAAGGCCGTAGTTTTTGCTTGCTTCTCTATCTCCACATAAAGTGGTGTGAGGTTTAGCAAGGTCTCTAACGCCAGGGTTGGGGTAGTCCTCATGGCCCCGGAGATACCAAGACAAGCCATTCTTTGTATGTGATTAAGCTTGATCCTGGCACATTTCAGCCGGGACCTTCTCCACCACACAATTGAGCCGTATAGTAAGTAAGGTCTTACTATCATGGTATAAATCCACTGCATGCCTCTAGGATGTAATCCCCAGGTTCTACTGCAGGCTCTTCTGCACGCCCAAAGGGTAGAGCAAGCTTTCCGGATTCTAGACTCCAGATGTTGACTCCAAGACAACTTCGAGTCCAGAGTCAAACCCAGATATCTGACAGTGTCAGAGAGCCTCAATTCCCTCCCATTAAGGGAAGGAACTCTCAAGCCCACCATATTCCTTTTCCTTGTAAACAAAACAACTGTAGTTTTGTCCGGGTTGACAGCTAGCCCCGTACTGTTACACCATTTTTGCACCATGTTCAGAGCTGATTGCATAATCCCCGAAACAGTATCGAGAAATTTCCCAGGAATAAAGATAGTTACCCCAATCGTCTGCGTACCCCTGTGAGTAGGTGCCAGCCTCATTTAGTTTAGAAATAAGGCTATTGACTACCATATTCCAGAGAAGTGGTAAAAGTACTCCTCCCTGTGGACATCCTGAACTGTCATGGAGTCACCTCTCAGGTAGGCTACAGCAGTCCTTAGTTCTAACATGTTCCTAATCCATTTCACTAAATGGTCATGGACACCATGCTTGGTAGCTGCTGAGCAGATTTGATCGAAGGTAGTATTATTAAATGCACCTTCGATGTTTAGGATGCACCCATGCCGTACATGCCCTGATCTACTACTCTTTCAACTTTACTAATAAGGTTGTGCAGAGCAGATTCCACTGACTTTCCTTTCTGGTAAGCATGCTGATTGGTGTGTAGGGGGTAATCCTTAAGTGGGCCATCTCTAATGTACCTATCCACCATCTTTTCCAGTGTCTTAAGTAGAAAAGACATAAGACTTATACCTCTGTAGGAATTAGCCTGGGTATAGTCGGTTTTCCCCGGTTTGTGTATAAACACTACCTTAGTTGGCCTCCAGGCATGTGGAATATAGCAGTATGCTATACAAGAATGATAGATCCTAATGAGTGGAAGTAGGAGCTGCTCTATACCTTCCTGCAAAAGTACAGGAAAGACTCCATCTACTCCACCTGATTTGAACGGGCTAAAGCTATTTATAGCCTACCTAGTGCTCTCATAAGTAACAATGCTGGAGGACAATCTCCATTCCACCCGAGACGGGTGGATGGGAGTCCTCCTTTGATGCATCCTGTTAACTCTGTGGCTTCCTGGAAAGTGGGTCTCCAGCAAAAGCTTTAGAGCTTCCTTGTCGGATGTTGTGAAGTCACCTGAGGGAAGCTGAAGAGCCCCCACACCAGCCCCTGGGTGTTTTGATAAGATTTTATGAAGCCTTGAGAGTTCGGATACCACCTCCACATTACTGCAGAAGGCCCTCCAAGACTTCCTTTTCGATCGTTTGATCGCTGCTTTGTACCTTCGTTGGGCGTCCTTGCAACTTTCCCAATGTTGGTGGTTTTTGGTCCACTTCGCCTTATTGAAAAGTCTCCTTGTTTGCTGATGGAGGCCTTCAAGCTCTGCTCCCCACCAAGAGAGCTGTTGGCCCTCTTTCTTAACTTTTAGGGGACAGCTTTTCTCGTAGGACGAGATGATGCTTCNTTGGTGGTTTTTGGTCCGCTTGGCCTTATTGAAAAGTCTCCTTGTTTGCTGATGGAGGCCTTCAAGCTCTGCTCCCCACCAAGAGAGCTGTTGGCCCTCTTTCTTAACTTTTAGGGGACAGCTTTTCTCGTAGGACGAGATGATGCTTCTATTTCGTCCCGATTCCTGAACTTGTGCTGAGAAATACCTTCAATATCTCTCTTTAGTTCACTACGGTATAGATCCCAATTTGTAGCCTTGGGATCCCTATATGCGATGACTTGCCTCGCTTCTTCGCTTAGCGTAAATAGAATGTGGCAGTGGTCAGACAGCGATGTCTCCCCTGAAACTCTCCATCCATTAATTTTATGCACTATGTTGCTAGCACACAGAGTTATATCAATCACTTCCTCCGTTACACTATTCCTGAAGGTAGGCTGTGATCCCCTATTGAGTAACTGCAACTCAGTTGTCATAAGATATTCCAAAAGGGATTCTCCCCTGGGGTTGACATCTGAACTGCCCCACACAGAGTGGTGTGAGTTAGAGTCGCAACCCACCAGGAGGTCCCAGCTCTTGGTCAGCCTCCCAGGGTCTCCACAAGGTGGTCTTGAGGCCTGGGTAAACCCTCTCCAATCTCTCGAAGAGAGGGCCCTGGTATCAAATTTAATTGGCCCAGGCACCCAGACCATCACCTTCTTCCTCTTCACCAGCATCCACAGCCTTGAAGATGGTTCCTGCAAGGGGACCCACCTTCTCCACTGCTTTACCCAGCCACTCCATGGAGTAATCATCTTCGCAGATGACCTCCAAGGCTCCTTTGATCAGCCTCGTCCCCTCAAAAGAGGGTAAGGCTTGACCCTCAGGAGTAGAGCCCCAGAGCTCCTCCAATTTGCCCTCCATCTCAATATGCCACTCCTGAGTCATGACAACTGCAGGGTAGCTCTCTGGGATGATGGCCATCTTCTTCTTCCCCTTGGCGGCCTCAGCATANTTTCTCCAGTCTGGCACATGACTACTTTGGGCAATTCAAACATTTCATTGAAAATTGTATTTTCATTGTCAGATTGCCTCATATTATCTTTCAAGGTGAATGGAGATGTACATCTTGTTTTTTTCCCAATTGTAAATTCTTCTATAGTTTCCTTGGCTCCTAAGTTCATATTTACCATATTGCTGTAGAATGGCTCTAAAGTTGAGGGCACTGCACATCCTATGAGGTAATCATCTAAATGTGCCAGGCCACTACTATTAAATATTGACCAAGAAATATCTCCTAAATTTATCAATTTTTTTATAATAATATCTAATTCTGATAACTTGTCCATAAGTTGGATTTGATTTCGTTTGTATTCAGCTGTTTCCTCAAACGTTAGAGGTTCTTCCTGGAATGTAAATAATGTAATCACTGAGAATATTTTGTCACTAAAAATTCATACTTCTAAGAATAGTCTGTATGTATGTAATAGTCTTGCAGTCACAATCAAGAGGTCTGAAAGAGCATTTGATGTCTAAAGATTTCTGTATTATAAAACATGAATCTAAATTTTTATTGTTAGCTGATCGGCACTAATTTAAAAAATTAAGTGTATAATGAAAATAATTTGATTTTGTTGATTTCATAAGGATTGGTTACCCATGCATACAAACATTAGATCACACCAGAGGAACTGCACTTTAGAAGTAAACAACTTTTAGCAGCAAGCTCTATCTAGATTATGAGGATGCTGAAAGTCTAGTAAAAATGCTCTCTCAGAACATTTTCCAACTGATCAAGTGACAGGAAATCCTAAAAACAATAAGCAATAACTTATATAAAAAATAGACGTACGTTAAAAGTTCCTAGAACTTCTTTTATCATCTCAATTTCATCTCTAGTTCTATATAAGTTTCTGTAAGTTTCTTCTAGTTCTTTGATTGCCTCCTGATCAACATTAACATCATTTGATAGCTTTTGTCTATTCTCAGGAAGGTTTTTCAAAGAATCTTTATCTGACACAATTGGAATAACATCTTCATGCACAAATGAGCAATCAGTTTTCTGAGAAAATGTTTGACTACTAAAATCTATCTCATTTTCTTCCTTAGATTTTTCTCCATGAACTGCACTACAGTTTTCATCTTTCTCAGCTGTGATAGATGAATCATCTTGCTTTCCATCTATGTTATTCCTATGAGACAGTGGTGCTTTACCATTCTCTTGATTACTACTTGCCACTTGACTACTCTGATTTAGATCTTGCTCATTCTGCTTCATCTGCATTTTATTTCAATGAACCTTAGATATATTAAATTTCATACAAAACACTATAAGATAATATTTTTACCTTTGCATATTTTGTAATCAAAGTTTCACCGTTATATTCTTATGGGTTTTCAATAAAGGACGATTCCCTCCTTACACTAAATTAATTATGCTCTATTTTACTCTCACAGATGTCTCCAGATCCCTGAAAGATTTGATTAAATACCATTAACGTCTTCATAAAACAAAAAGAGTATGGAATAAAAGAAATATAGAAGCTGAAATTCCAAGGTGATTTTCAGCTTATCTGCTGAAAAATTTTGGAAAAAGATAATAAAAACTATGAATTAATGTTGTGGTTTTGCCAGATCTGTGACTGCTGCTACATTTTATAATCATGACTAGCTGAAGTGCCCGTTGATTCTCAACGGGGAAAATAGATGTCGGAATATATGTAGTATACCTATTTGTACAAGAGACACCCCTGCGGGTAGGGGGATGGAGAATACTCCGGCGGCATCCTGGCCTGTCGTAAAAGGCGACTAATCAGGTGGGGAGAAAACCCCAAAAACAAACCCCCAGAGCAGCGAGGGCTGAGCCCGGACAGTGATGTGGATCAGCTGTCTGTGTGTGGTCATGCCAGCTGACAAATGATCCAGGGAAAAAAGGAGGGGAGGACAAGGCTAGCAAGATAGCTAGCCTAGTGTTTTTAAAGTCTTTTGAAATGGACTACATTGTCCTTATTTTAGAAATCAATTTATTTATTTATATTTTTATTGTACTTTTAACCCTTTTAATCATCTAACATGTTTGCCATTCAATGGAATATGAATGGCTTTCATAAAGGGAAGCATGAA
This sequence comes from Ladona fulva, assembly GCA_000376725.2. Taxonomy (NCBI): domain Eukaryota; kingdom Metazoa; phylum Arthropoda; class Insecta; order Odonata; family Libellulidae; genus Ladona; species Ladona fulva. The sequence continues at coordinate 54,220 of KZ308707.1, read as the reverse complement.
CTGGAACTACTGATTAAGGAACTAAAACCAGCATGCATCTTCCTACAGGAAACACATTTTAAAAATAGTGACGACCCACGTTTAAGTGGTTATAACTTTTACAGGCAAGACTTCCTAGATGGGGAGCGAGCTCGTGGAGGAGTTGCAACTGCCATCCGAGAGACCCTTTACACCTCTCGGGTGGTAATACAGACTCCACTGCAAGCAATTGCAGTTAAAGTAGCTGCTCCATTAAACATTTCAATCTGCAATTTGTATCTACCAGAATGGGCACCAGTTACAGAGGAGACTCTTTCTGCCCTCATTAGACAACTACCAATGCCTTTTGTCCTTCTGGGAGATTTTAACGCTCACAATCCCCTTTGGGGGTGCAACCCAAGTGATTTTAACCATTTTAATCCAAGAGGACGTCTGATTGAGAAGATTTTAAACTCTTTTAATCTTGTTCTTTTAAACAAAAATGAAAGGACTCATTTTAACTCTTTTACAGGGAAATATTCTGCAATAGATCTGGTTATCTGTTGCAGCTCCATTGCCCCACTTTTTAAACTTAGTACACATGACGATCTCTGTGGAAGTGACCATTTTCCTCTCTTGATTAGAAAATTCTCATTCTGCCATGACTCTCTGGCTCCCAAAAAATGGAATCTTAAGAAAGCAGACTGGGCAGCATTTCAAGAAATGCTATCTATAACTTGTGAGGACTCGCTAACTGCCTCAGAAAATGTGGAAGCACTAAACTTGAGCATCCTAAATGCAGCCAAAGAAACAATCCCTATGTCTACAGGGAGGGTGAAACATTCCCCAGTACCCTGGTGGAGTGAGGAATGTGCGGTGGCAATTAGGAAAAGGAAAAGGGCATTAAGAATATTTAATAAACACCCTACAGCTCGAAACCTCGAGGCATTTCGCAAACTCCGCTCAAAGGCTCGGGAAATAATAAAGGAAGCACTATTAACACTTAAACGTGTATGGAGGTGGTCAATAAATAAAGGCTTTCGTTTCTCCCAGGATAAAACCTGCTGCCTTCATTTCCACAAGCGGCAAGGATTTTTCCCTGAGCCAAAGCTCATGCTCGGCAATCGTTCCTCAAAATTTGTGGAATCTGTCCGCTTCCTGGGAATGTACTTAGATCGATGACTTAATTGGAGGACACATATAAGACACCTGAAACTGAAAGCTCATGCAGGAATGAATATTCTTAAAGTAATTGCTAACAGATCCTGGGGTGCAGATCGAACATCTATGCTGCTACTCTACAGATCATTGATTCGTTCAAAGCTGGACTATGGGTGTTTTATCGATGGTGGTACAAGATAATCCTTTTTACGACCTCTGACAGCTTTGCATAATGCTGGCCTACGACTTGCAACTGGTGGTTTCCGGAATGTCAGCAAAATTTTAACTTTACCGACACACCCAAGTTTTAAACCTGTTTTTAACCATAATTTATCTAACGTTTTTAATAGAAGACCTCATGCAATACAACCTCTTGCTGTACGAGTCCACAGATTTTTAGAAAACCATGAAATAGTGCTTCCCAATATCATGCGAACATGCCCCTTCAGAGGACCACCTTGGAAACTGTCCAGGCCCGATGTCATATTTCGGTTGGCTGCTCAACCAAGGGCCACTTTGCTCCCTGATGAACTGCGGTCCTGATCCTTGTTGGCATTATCTGAATTCCAAGGTTTTAATATTGTATATACAGATGGATAGAAGACGGATGCAGGGTTTGCAAGTGCATTCATTGGCTCAGGTCTTTCACATGGGGTCAAGCTACACCCAATATGCAGTGTATTTGTAGCAGAGCTAATGGCTATCAAGCTTGCCCTAGAATTCTTCCAGGATCAAGAGCTACCCACTCTCATCTGCTCTGACTCAATGAGTTCACTGAATGTCATCACCTGCTATGAACCTGTGCACCCACTTGTCCAGGAAGTGCAATATCTGTGTAGTAGACTTGGTGATAGAGGAGTCCAAGTAAAATTTCTTTGGATTCCTGGACATTTGAACATAGCAGGAAATAAGGCAGCAGACAGGGTAGCAAAAGAAGCCACAAGAAAGCCTATAATAGATTTTGAAGCTGTGTCCTCAGGAGATCTGAAGTCCCAACTCAAAAGTATTTCTCTCAAGGACTGGGAAGAGCAATGGTCTTCACTAACGGAGAATAAGTTACGTGCAATCAAAGATACGGTTAAACCTTGAGGCTCTTCTGTCAGAAAGAATAGGAGGGAGGAAGTAGTTTTAACTCGTTTGAGAATTGGACATAGTGCACTGACGCACTCATACCTTTTCACAACTCCCCGTATACCTCCCCAATGTGACAAGTGTTACACCCAACTCTATATGTCACATCCTCACTGAGTGCAGGATCTATTCTAGCGAACAGGAGAGATATTTGGTAGTGAGCATACTGAAAGATATCATTTGAGATGATCATGGCAAGATCGACAAAGTTATTTATTTTATGAAGGAGACCGGACTCTTCCAAGGAATGTAACATAAATATGGGTTTTTTTCTCTTTTCCCCCATTTTTTTATTTATTTTATTTATATTTTATTCATATTATGACTAACCTTCAACATTGGTGCTAGAAATACTCATTGTTCTTTTTGGTGTAGAAGTTAAATGATGGAAATTTACCACTACTTTTAATAGCCAATATGCTGCAAAGATGCAAAATGACCTCAGCTGTTGAGGCACCTTATAAAATTAATACTACTACTACTACCTTGTCCTTCAGTACTTGGTTGTCGACTTCTCGGATGCTTCCTTAACTTCTTCTTGTCAAAGGAACTGGCAAGCAGGGCCCTTCCACCCTCATCTTGTTTGGATTCCACTTCCCTTTACCTAACCTCCTCCAACGGCAAATCTGACTTTACCTATTCCATCTTGAGCGACTGTGACAGTTTTATGGATCTCACGTAATTTCCGTAGCTCTTGGGTAGGGTCTACCAGCATCGCTAGGAACTTCTCTGGAATCTCCAAACTGCCATTTTTTCTCGTTGCAGCATAATTTTGAATTTTTCCGATATAATCATGTATGCTTATTTCCTCATCCATCTCAAGCTTGGCCATAGCCTTTATATGAAGTGCCGTACTCAAGGGATTGTCTGGCCAGGATATGCCACGCTTCTTTTGCAGTGGTTGTTTTGGCAATATCCTCTAAATAATTATCACTCACCAGTGACTGGAGTAGATATAGAGCCGTCGCGTTAGTGTCCTTATCAGCTTCTGTCAACAAAGACTCGTCACCAATAAAACGTGACTCTATCGCCCTCAATACTCTTTTGGATGCCAAATATCCCTTCGCTCTTACGGACCATGCGTCGTAATTTGAATCCTTAAGAATTGAAAGATATCGAGCCTGCTGCTTGTCCACCATCGCTCAATACACTCTGTGCGTTGTCTTTGTTGGGAATGTCTCCTTTTTTGGTTGGACACAGCACGAACGTGTTCTACGCATACGTCTATTTGGTTTTCTTCACTTCCTCTCACAGATTTCTCGGAATGTAGCTATCTAAAGTGTTCTATCTCACACTTTTCTAACTAGACAGCGTCACTTCTGAAGACCACACTAAATCTCAAAATAACCAATACATGCACTGTCAAACCGCACCTGGGCCCATAACCTGTCAAGCAGCGTCCCTTTAGGTTATTATGAGTTTAAATTAAGAAAAACCGCGACGAATGACGATGGTTTTATTTCACCTTCCTTAAAGGCTTTGTGTCTACGTGTCCATTTCCCTCACTAGCTACCTATGCAAAACAATGGAAAGGATGGACTATGGGTGGCTTGTTTGGTGTCTGGAGCGCAGATACCTTCTATCAAACATCCAGTGTGGTTTCAGACATGGTCGTTCAACCCTAGACCACTTAGTCAGCCTATTGGGTATCTCTTTTCCATAAATAAGAGAAACACATTCCTGCTGTTAACCTCTTGGGTGAATGTGGAATAACAGCTTAGAAAGTCTCATTTAATGATAAGCAAATGAAAATTGTGCATTTAAGTAATCTTTGCATACCTTGGTAGCTTAAATCATTTTTGATAGATGCTGCTGGTTATGTTGAAGAAGGTAAGGGAATTGAAGGGTAAGGCAATGAAACACTGTAATAACCATAAAATAATTTATTGTAATCAAGTTATTTTTTCTCTAAAGCAGAAGCAATGTGTAACATTGCCTCTGCCATTGCATTTAGCCCTTCCTCTAATCTTTCCACCCCATTCTCTAATTTATCTATCCCATGCCCTAATCTATTTATTGCCAATTTCTTTCTCTACCTTCACCCTTTTCTCTTCCACATCGACCATCTCCTCCATACTACTCAATCTTGTCTTTTGGGGGGCTGATCTCTGGAAAGGATAAAAGAAAAGCTTTTGGGGAGAGTACCACGTAATAGTTAGCAGGAAACTGGTGAACCTTTTCTCTAGAGTTGAAAGCAGAGCAGTATATTTCTACCTAAAGATAATCCAAGAAGTCTGAAATATCATTGTCATAATCCACATTTATATTGAAAGATATGACTTACAGATGATTGCAATGGTGGCTCTGGAATCTTCTGGTGCACAGTTTCCTCAATCGGCATGATTAGTACCTCTTCCAGAATCGAAAATAAATGTCAATTTTTGTATAAGTGAAACATTTCACTGCCCCTTTACTTCAATACTAATTAGCAAAGAAACTGACTGTCAGTATATTAACTGACATTTTCTTGAAGAGGCACTCCTGCCTCACACAAAGAGCTATCCCCCTCAATCTCTTCTGGTCCAAGGAAGGCCAGTAATCGCTCCTCCAAAAATGATAGAGTGGCAGAGGTGACAGGACCTCCCCCTGTCCCATCCTGACTCCTAATTTTTATTGCTTTCTTCTTGGTATAACTTTTAGGAATTAGCTTCTGCCATTTGTAGGCAGGCTTCTGTGGCCCACTCCCACTAGAGTTTAAAATGCTTGCTAGCTCCTCCCACAACTCTTGCCCTCTACTTTTTCCACTGGGCCCCTGCAATTTTCCCCATGCTAGTTGAGGGTGCCCCTCCATATAATTAAGGAGAATCCCTAACTGAGAGGCTGTTGTTTTCGTATCTCTTCTGCAAGTAGCAACGAGGAATGGATTAATTATCCAGTACATGGGTTCAAGCAACAGTTGATCTTGTAAGACATTAATTTATGTAGAGAGAGAGAGAGGAAGTTGACTGTGTTAGAACTAAAAGATAAAACATAAGAGAAATTGACAGCCTTTACATATATCATTTGTTATTGCAGTTACGTAACATTGACTATACCTTGTTTCAGGAATGCAATAAACAAAACCATATAAGTTATGTGTCAAATTACCAGATTGTAACACTTATTAGAGAAATAAATTTTCAGATGTCTCTATTGGAATTATTTATACACTAATAAACTATCCCTGCAGTAAAAAGTGTGTGCTCTTTTCTGTGGATGTAAATTGCATTTGTGAAGAATACATTTCCCTTTGCTGCAAGAGTTACTGAAGTGATGCTATGAAATGGAACATTACAAAGAGGAGTAATGTAAGTTGATATTCCAACACTCTGCCTCAACTACTTATATTCTACACAGGAGTAAAAGAAACAGTAGAATACAATAATATACAACAATACATATCAAAAATCAATTAAAAATATTCACATAAATACCTAAATGCACAAATAGACGAAATTTGCTCACCCCCTCAGTGTGGGTTCCTTCACGTGGTGAGGGGGGGACAAGGAGAGGGCTCTCATGCTTCATCATTTTCTTCTACTCATCTTTTGCTGGCCACCCACCTATGCGTTTGCCATGCATAGCTACATGTGTTGGAGGGAAGGGGGATCCTGAGGGGACCTCCCTTGGGGGGAAGGTATCCCCAACACTCCACTTTGGCCCCTGCTTCTCCTAGAAGGGTGGCCAGGAGCTAACCCATTCCTGATCAATTGGCTACTGGTGGCTGGGGTGCTAGGAGGCTCCTTTCGAGCGTACACCAGCTGGGTAGTTTGGGATCACTGGAGCTGCATTAGTCTTACAGGGAGACTGGCTACTGAAGTATATCCCCAAGGTAGCCCTGACACTGAAGTTCAGCGTCCCGTTGTCAGACTCTGTGGTGGGTGGGGAGCCTCGGGGATGAAAATTCATTTACCAAATGGATGATACGCCAACCAACCCTCAAAATAAAAAGTTGCGCGTAGAAACAGTGGTCCCCTCGGTGTGGGTTCCTCCACGTGGTGAGGGGGGGGGGGGCACAGGGAGGGCTCTCATGCTTCATCACATCTTTTCTCACCATTAATCACCCCATCATTTTCTTCTACTCATTTGTTGCTGGCCCTCTCTGTGTGCAGAACGCCCACCAATGCGTTTGCCGTGCATGGCGACCCGTGTCGGAGGGAAAGGGGATCCTGGTGGCTGAGGGGACGTCCCTTGGGGGGGAGGTATCCCCAACACTCCACTTTGGCCCCTGCCTCTCCTAGACGGGCGGCTGGGAATCGGCTGCTGGCGGCTGGGGAGCCTGGAGGATCCTTTCAAGCGTACGCCAGCTGGGTTAGCTTGGGGCCACTGGAGATGCATTTGGCTTTCAGGGAGAGTGGCTGCTAAGCTATATCCTCAAGGTAGCCCTGACGTTGAAGTTCAGCGTCCCCTTGTTGGGCTCCGTGGTGGGTGGGGAGCCTTGGGGATGAACCTATTCTATATCCATGGATGACAAACCTAGCAATTCCCAAAACAAAAAGTTGCGGGTAGATAATATGGAATGTAACAGCGAGGAGAGATTCTTTGTTATATCAACCCCTGCGGGTAGGGGGATGGAGAATACTCCCGCGGCATCCCGGCCTGTCGTAAGAGGCGACTAATCGGGCGGGGAGAAAACCCCGAAAACAAACCCCAAGATCAGCAAGGGCTGAGCCCGGACAGTGATGTGGATCAGCTGTCTGTGCGTGGTCATGCCAGCTGACCAAGGATCCACCCACGTGTTTGCCGTGCGTGGAGACCCGTAAGGAGGAGAAGGGTGTCCTGGAGGTTGAGTGCCAACCATTGGCACAACACACCTCTTTGGCCCCGGATTCGCTGTAAACGGGAGGCCAGGGAGTAGCTCACCCTGGTCAATCGGCTTCTGGTGGCTGGGGAAATTTCCTTTCGAGCGTACACCAGATTTGTGCGAGTCTGCTGTGCGTCCCATAAGTGGTGTGTGTGGAGGGAGATGGATGGGAGGGGGGTTGGAGGGCCCCTCTTGCCAGAAATCTTGCCTTGCGCTACATCTAGGGAGCATGCAGGCTATACCTCTCAGGTAGCCCTGGCGACCGCACAGGCTTGCTGTGCGGCGTCCCAGTTTGTGTGGCTCCGTGGTGGGTGGGGAGCCTGGGGGGTGAAATATTTTTTTCTATCTTATGGATCCAAATCAACCTCCAACTAAAAGATCCCGCCCAACCATGGGTGGGGGAGATAATGATTACGAAAAATGTCTTAAATATCTAGTAATTAAATGTGCTAACGAAGGTGAGTCCCTAGCAAAGATGTCTCCCTTCTTAATTCATAGGGTCTTGTCTGGCGCAGTACCTGGAAAACTAAAATCAGTAAAGAAGCTTCGGGACGGAACTCTACTAGTAGAAGCAAATGATAAAAAACAAAGTGAAACTCTCATGAAAATGACAACCATACAGGATACCCCAGTCAGAGTCGAGCCCCATAAAACATTAAATACATGCAGAGGGGTAATATCGTGCTACGACTTACTGTATGTCACAGTCGATGAAATAGTAAAGGAGATGGCTTCCCAGGGTGTCATATCGTGTCGCAGACTCCAGAAGAAACAGAATGGAGAAATGATAAACACTACCTCTGTTGTCTTAACTTTCTGTCGTGACAAACTCCCAGAGAAGGTATTTGTGGGGTATGAGTCGTGTACTGTGAGACCCTATATCCCCAGCCCTATAAGGTGCTTTAAATGCAATCGTTATGGCCACACAGCCAACTCTTGCAAGGGCAAGCCCACCTGCCCTAAATGTGCTGGGGATATGCATGATGGAGAGCCATGCAACAATGCTCCTAAATGTGTAAATTGCGAGGGATGCCACCCAGTTTATGCTCGTGAGTGCCCCAGGCTGCAGGAGGAGAAGAAAATTACAGAAATCAAAGTAATTGAGAAAGTATCCTATGCTGATGCAAGGAAAAAATACAGGGAAATGGTCAGCCCTACCTTCTCTCGCTCCTATGCAGCAGTGGCAACAATTAAAAAATCTAGTGTTAGCTGCCAGACAGACCCATGGATAGAAAAAGCAAAGAATCCAAAAGAAAAGTCAAAATCTATTGAAAATAAACTTGCGAATTCTACTGGTCCTGTTACTACACCAGAAACTAAAAATCAAAATCAAAAAAATAACGCACCTCCTAAACCTGCCGGGAAGGCAGAAACAGGAGGCAAGAGCATAACCCTTCCTCTTGCTGCCTCCGTAGAATTGAGGCAATCAACGGAGGATGAGATGGAGGAGGACGAGCTGGATGAGGAGCAGCTGCGCCTCTTCCTCCAGAACCGTAAAAAAGGAGGGAGGACGAGGCTAGCAAGGTAGCTAGCCAATTGTTTTTAAATTTTTTTTGAAATGGACTACGTTGTCCTTATTTTAGGAATCTATTTATTTATTTATTAAGTTTTATTGTAATTTTAACCTTTTTATCCATTTAACATGTTTGCCATTCAATGGAACATGAATGGTTTTAATAAAGGGATGCATGAGCTGCAACTACTGATTAACAAATTGAAACCAGCGTGCATTTTCCTACAGGAAACACATTTTAAAAATTGTGACGACCCACGTTTAAGTGGTTATAGCTTTTATCGGCAAGACTTCTTGGATGGGGAGCGAGCTTGTTTGAGGGGTTGCAACTGCTGTCCGAGAGACCCTTTACACCTCTCGGGTGGTATTGCGGACTCCACTGCAAGCAGTTGCAGTGAAAGTAGCTGCTCCTGAAATTATTACTGTGTGCAACATCTACTTGCCAGAGTGGGCACCAGTAACAGAGGAGACTTTAACGGAACTCATCAGGCTACTAACTACCTGCTCCTTTCATTCTCTTAGGAGATTTTAATGCTCATAGTCCTCTTTGGGGTTACGACCCCAATGTTTTTAACAGTTTCAGTCGAAGGGGATGTCTCCTGGAAAGGATTTTAACAAATTTTAATCTTGTTCTTTTAAATAAGAATGAAAGGATGCATTTTAATTCTTTTAATGGCAGTTACTCTGCAATAGATTTAGTTATATGTTGCAGCTCAATAGCACCACGTTTTAAAGTTCAAATACATGACGACCTTTGTGGAAGTGACCAATTTCCAATCATTTTAAGCAAGTATTGTTTTAATAATGCTTCCTCAGCTCCCAAAACGTGGCTTCTTAAAAAAGCTGATTGGGAAAAGTTCAAGGGCAAGCTGTTGGTAGAATTCAAGGATTCCCTTTCTGCCAGGGAGAATGTCAATGTACTTACCTCCTGCATCTTAAGTGCAGCTCAGGAAAGTATTCCCATCTCCAATGGCAAAGTACGACATTCTCCAGTTCCTTGGTGGAATGGAGAATGCGCCATGGCAGTGAGAAAGAGGAAGAAAGCCCTGAAAATATTTAACAAATTCCCCACAGCCAGGAACTTAGAAGCATTTCGTCAGCTCCGGTCCAAAGCCCGCCAAGTGATAAAGAATGCCAAGAAAACATCCTGGATGAATTATGTAAGCTCCATCAATGCATGGACTTCAATTGCAGAGACATGGAATAAGATAAGGCAAATTTCAGGCATATATAATGCATCAGCACTTTATGTCAAATGTGATGGCATCCTCCTCACTGAACCCCAAGATATTGCAGAAGCTTTTGGGCTATATTATGCACAAGTAAGCAGTTCAGAAGCCTACCACCCCTCTTTTAAATTTATTAAAGAACAAGAAGAAAGGAAAATAATACCAAGCACGGCACAGCACTTAGGGGAAAACTACAATGATCGCTTCACTCTGTGGGAACTAAAAGAGGCTATTGCCAATCTTAAAGACACTGCCCCAGGAATTGATTTTATCCACAATGCCTTCTTTAAACAATTTTCAGGGAAAGAACTGACTGTATTATTGGAGATCTTTAACCAGTTATGGGAGGAAGGAGAATTTCCCAAGGCATGGAGTGAATCTGTGTTAGTGCCCATCCCGAAGCAAGGAAAAGACAAAATCTCCCTGGGAAATTATAGACCAATTGCCCTTACTTCATGTCTCTGTAAGCTGATGGAGAAAATGGTCAA